>LOJH01021525.1:6790-20269 GCA_001685095.1 Ellobius talpinus
AGAGATCCGCCTGCCTCTCCCTCCTGAGTGCTGGGATTAAAGGCGTGCACCACCACCGCCCAGCACCAAACTCTTTTTCTTAGAAAGGGCTTTTGTGAAAGGAATCAAGAGTAAAAATCTACACTGAATTTTTAAAATTTTCTCATAAAAAGTACAAATACACAGTGAAAAGAAAATATTTCAAAAGTAATGAAAAATGACTAAGTTTAACAAATACTAAGGGTGTGTAACCCTCTCTTATTTGTAATTTCACTTCTGAGGTTGTCCCGCAGACAACTGCAATAAAAACAAAAAAATTGAGTGGAAAAATCCAGAAGTTAACAGTTCATGTCCTAAATAACTTATTTTATTTATAGCAGTCTTATTTCACTGTACTGCTGTTGTTAATCTCCTAACATGCCTAATGCGTACATTAAATTTTATTGTATCATAGGTTTATATGAATAAAAACTCACAAGTTATTTAGGGTTCTTTATTATCCATTTAAGACACCTGCTTGGACTTGGGAAGTTACCCTCTGTTTACCAGGCAGGCTACTCTACTACCCTTTATATCCTAAAATGTTCTGGTCCAGAGAATTAGGATATAACATGTCTGCATATTACAATTATAATTCATAATGCTGCATTAGAATATTTTTACTTTTAGAATTCCGTGTATGCGTATAAGACATCTTGACCAAACCCATCCCCTTTCCCTCCCCAACATGAAGCCCTCTCTTGTCCCCATCCCTGCTTTTCCTTCCCGACTTCGCATGCTCTTTTGCTTTTAAACCTACTGAGTTACTTAGTGATCTCTAGATGTGCATAGGTGTAAGATATTTTGAAATGTTCAAATCTGATTAGAAAGAGCCTTTAAAATCAGAGAGTTAAAGGGCCGTTTATAAATGTTAGTACTAGGTATCACTGTTGGAGCTCACTAGAGATCCGTGTCTTGATCAGATATTACAAGCCAGTTCTGTGTTTCAGACAAGAAGCAGCTTTCTTCTTCTTCAGGGGTATGATCTCAGAGTAAGCTTTAAATATGAAGCCGGTCACCAGCACTCACATGTGCGTGTAAAAAGTATCTAAATGTAGGTCCCTAAAGCAAGGTGGTCAGAAGAACAAGGGTGGAGCTATAATAATAATAATAAATAATAATAATAGCAACAACAACAACGACTAAAAACCAGCAGCACAGTAATTGCATTGTATGTGAGTACTAGCACAGTCCTAGCTGCCTGCAGCAGACTGTTCACAGGTGAGGGATCACTGCTTCTGCTGCTTTGCCTTTTACTATGGAGATTGGCACAAATGGGATTTTAGGAAAGTTGAACCAGTTTGCTTCCTTTAGAGTTACCCAAAATGTAAAAATGCTAATGTGGCTTGCCTTGCTAATGTGGATTTCAGTTAAATAAAGAATGCTATTTCTGGCATAGCATCGCCCCAAATCCTTCCCACGACACACACTAGGGCATTTATCGCTTATCTAAAATTCAAGATGACGGGGCATTCAGTGTTTTGTTTAGCAACCTGCCTGATGTCTGTACATGTTTTTCTGTCTCTTGCTTGTTTCCACTGAAGGTAAAAAACAAAGGGGTTGTAGAACAGTCCACATTCCGTTGCATTGGTTTTTGTGAAACAAGGTCTCAGCACGGAGCCCAGGTTGGCCTTGAACTTGTCGTCCTCCCTACCCTGTTGTTCAGTTGTGAAGACTGTAGGTGCACACATATCCACTGTGCCCGGCTTAGAAGTTGCTTTATTTAGCAAAGTTAGATAGCAGCTGTGGTTGCTGCACAGCTGAATCTGAGGGCAGACCATGTGAAATGTCTGGAGTTTCTTCTTGTATTTTTTTTTAATTTTTTTTCTTTCTGTGACTGGTATCTATGGCGAGACATGTAGCCTGTGGTGGGGCCACAGCTATGGGTCACAGCTATCCTGGTGATGCTTGGTGTCAGAACTGGCCTGAGCTTCTGTGTCCTGCATCATCATTGCTCTTCACACTTTACATTCACAGTGACCTCACTTCATTTGCTTTGCCACCGTCTAATTATTCAGAAAGGTTCTTACTCAGCCACACATCCTCCCATAGTCCTATTTGCATTTACTCCTTTAAGGTGGTCCCTAAATTAGTGTCTGTACATCACAGATAACATTTTACCTTCTTTCTGGGTCAGCTGGGTTAGACCTAAAAGTAGATACAGAGTATGCCACCACTGTAAGCATTGCCCTGACAGCAGCATCATGGATTCCATGATGGATCTAAAGATCATAGGTGAATTGAACCTCCATGTTAACACCTAAGGTCTCTAGTCCCAGGAAGAGGTGGTCTAGCCTGGGAATGCTGTGAGTATCCAGTCTGCTTTTTCTGTTTACATCAGCATGGACCTCCAGAGCCCCCATTGCCTTCTCTTTTACTTCCTCTATTCCGAGAAGCTGACAGCCCCACATGTGAAATTGGACTCTACTGCTGTGAACATGTTCCTAGGGAAGACCATGACCACAGCTCTTCCTTGTATTTGTGGCTAGGATTAAGGTATCTGGAGCCAATTAGAATTACAGCTTTGCCAGGAGAGTTTCTGAAGGTTCATCCCCTTTAACGCCAAGATCTCTCTAAAGTAAGATCAGAAAACAAGTGTAGGGAGTTTACGACTATCTAACATGAAAGGTCTTCCGTGGTGTCCCTTGAGTAACGTGAGGGCCCCAAGAATGTGGAGTTCAGGGTAGAGATAGGTTTGGATGAACACCCTAAGAATCAAATAATCAATTTCTTGGGCCATCTTCTTCATCCTTTGAAACTGCACCTGCTTTTCCCAAGCAGGATTGTGACTGAGCAAACCCATGTTCATTTTCCTATCATTCCCCACATATGCTTCACAATATAGATTAAAACATTTTTTTGTGTGCTGTGCTTCTTCACTCAGAATGTGGAAGGGGGAAACTTGATTCTTGCCAATCTCTCTCGAATTCTGAGGATGTTCAAATTTATTCTGGCTCTTAAAGTATTTGTGAATTGTATGTACTTTGTTTTTATATTGACCTAAATAGATGTTATTGGTTAGACTACAAAACACATATTTTCTAGGAACTGGATTTTGAGTACTTAGAGTGGGTATTTTCTTGATTTGCTGACACAGTGGTAAGGGGAATACCAACATTGTGCTGTTACAGTAAGAGGGGAACATCCTTGTAGCAACTCTGTCACCTTGACCAAGAATATTTCTGCAGCCCTCACAGATAGGTCTAGATTGTTCCAAGAGAAAATGGTTATTTGTAAACATTCTCTGTTTCCATTCCTCCTTCTTTTAAAAGTATCAAGAATGTTACCGTTCAACCATTGAGAATAGTACATAAAACCTAAATGCTGGTGAGGATGTGAAATTGGAAGGTTTGATACTGTTTGTGGGGTTTAGAATGGTGTTGCTACCGAAGGAAACTTCATGGTGGCTCTCTAGAAAATTAAACATATCATTGCAGTATCAGTCAAGACATCCGCCATTGGGATGACCCTAAGAAGATTGGGAATAGACTCAAACGGACATTTACATAGCAAGGCTCCTGTCACCAAGGGTCCCGCAGTGGATGAGGGGATAGATACAGGTTCTACAGGCATATGATGGGCTGTCAGTCAGACTTAAGCAGGAAGGGAATTTTGACACACACTGCAGTGCTGATAAACTAACCTTCAGGATATCATGATAGATGAAGTAAGCCAGTAAAATAAAAAGACAAATAAATGATATGCTTTGTACAGTCCTACATCAAAGATGCAGAAAGTCAAATGGAGGTCAGTGATACGGATGGTGTGTTAGTGTCTAAGGCAGATAGAGTTTCAGTTTGCAGTGATGAAGAAATGCATGGATGGTGGTGACTGGCTGTATAAGATGGTAAAATTTCTAATGGTTGTGTCCTATCACATATTTTAGTATCAAAGGTATGTAGCTGTTGGGAGATAGAGGAGCCACTCATACCTTTCTGGGTTCAAATTCTGTTTACTCTATAGATAGCATGTGATGTCCTCAAACATCTGAGGTTCTCTCTGCTTTCAGGTTACTGTACCTGAAGACTCCATAGATTTTATTTCTCCATCTCTTAGTATATCTGTAGGGGTCTGAGTAGAGGGATCGATACTGGAACTACCTCCAGTTCAGGCCAGCCTGGAGGGAGAGGATTTCACCCAACATTGTCTGCCAGCCCATCTATCTCTTCACTACCTCCCCCCCAATGAACTTAAAAAAATGAGATGAGTCTTGAGAAATACTCATCCCTAGATGTCTATATTCATATTTAGATATAGACACCACAGTAGGAAGCCCCTTCATGTCTAAGGTATCTCCCAAGTCACCACCTTTCTAATTTCTCATCACAGCCTGATTTATTCTAGAGCTTCATATGGAGGAACTTGGCACCAGGCACACATCCTCCTTTCACCTAGTGTTTCTGCAATTTCTGTGCTATTGCTGGACCATCACATGTTCTTCTCATCGCTAACTGAATCCCATTGTCTCACTGTGCCAGTGTGCTGTTGGATTCTTGGGCTGTTCCCAATTTGGAGCTCTTGTGAATAAGTCTGCTGTGAGCATCCTTTTGCAAGGTTTTATGTGGACAGATGCTTTGGATTCTCCTGAGTTAATATCTAGGAAGGAAATAATTGAATCATGAGTCAGTTTATAGGAGATGAGTAGAGAGTTTCGCATTCCTGCCCACAAAGTATGGAGTAGCTAATCACTCTGTATTCCTCCAAGACTTTGGTATTGACAGCCTTATGTCTTCAAGGCACTCCAGTAGATGTGTAATAATTTGATGTAATTTTAAAATGCATTGAAAGTTCACAGAACCTTCCTTTGTGGATATCATCCAACTCTTCTACCCATTTTTAGTAGGTTACTTTTATATTCTTGATTTATACTTATACCTTTGGATGAACACCCTTTAAATTTTATACAAAGTCTAATTTCTTATTTTAAAGGTATTATTATTATTTATATATCTTAAGAAACTTTAGCATTCTCTAAGCCATATATTCAATCTCCTTTTATGTTAATATTTTATAATTAAACTTTTATGTTGTAGTTTGTGGTTCACCTTATGTATAGTGTGAGGGAGGGCTCAGGGTATTTTTTCTTGTTCATTTATTTGGATGATAAGTTATAGGAATGCCTGTTGAAAATGGAGTGGTCAGCAAAGTGAGGGGCTGTTTCTGGGCTCTTCACTCTGTTAACCACTTTATCTGCAGCTCTGACAAACTACATTTCCTGATGACTACACCGTTCTTGTAGTATCCACAAAATCTTGGCCCCTGTGTTGCTGTGGCTTTGCTCCTGTGTGATGGGGAGGAAATGCTAATGCTGTTTGCTCTTACTCATGTCCCTCATACATAAAAAGAAATGATGTCAACAGTGGATCTGGGTGACAAGGTGAATTCTGATGGTGATGTAAACCAGTGCACCCACAGGAGGTCTTTAGTGAACGTTTCTCTCTTGCTTTATTCTGGCACTGCTATAGTGTAGTGCGAGTCAGTGCAGGAACTGGATGAAACAATTTTAATTAAGATCTTTAAGTCAGTGACAGAAAAAAAAGACATAGCTGCCATCTACTTAGCTCTATTGGTAACCTTGGCTATTTTATTTTCAACATTCCTTAATCTTTTAAAGATTACCTATCTGAGCTTCTGTATTCACATATGCAAAATGAAGAGAATACTGTTCAAGGCCATTGTCAGAAGCAGATGTAAGCACTTTGTGGAATCTAAACAACTGGGACAACACCCATGGCCACTTTGACTTATCTCTGTGTTGGCATTTGGGTACTCAGAAAATGAATATGTATTTCTTTTCCCATTCATGTATGACTCAGCTGTGAGATCTCACATCAGTGATTTACGATTGATGAACAGAGCATTTAAATAATGTATTAAAAGTGTTTACACACTTAAAGAGCCAGACCTTTCCCTCTCAAAGCTTCTGATTTTAGGTAGAATTGCTACAAATAGCAATTCTAGAATAGTAACTGTGGAGTGCAAGTGGCATATGGAATGAGCAAACAGCAGTAGGTGGCAAGTGATGATATAGAGGACTCTTTGGAGTGTCCTGGCTGTGGAGTAGTATACATGGGTCTCAGGTCATAGACATAGGTGTTGAGGGACGGCCTCTTGCCTTTTGAGGAGGTCGGCTTAGGTTTTCAGTTCCACACAGTCTGTGGCACAGTCGCTTACGCTAGAGTAGGATCTTGAGAACTGAGAGGGATTTTGTTCCCAGGGATAATGGCCAGAGTCAACACAGATGGACTCTGCAGTGTCCATGTTTCATGTGTCTGAGGCTTTCATGTTTGTGCACCTGACAAATATTGTGAGCACTTGGCATCTTTATGGGTCGTAACCCACATCTACTATCCTATCATGTCACAGCAGTTTCTATGCCCTGGAACTACCATCCTGTAGTAAGTTGATAAAACCAAGATAAAAATGAATGAACCCTTCTTTCATCTTTTAAAGGTGTGTTTTTTAAAAAGGCACAGATGAAGAATAAAGTATGGGTAGCCCTACCTACCCAAAACTTGGCCCTTACATGTCATAGTGCTGGGACACACTTAAGTAGGAGAATTTATTGGAGGTATAAGAAATTACAGTGTATCAACTGGTCCTGCCCCAAGGGTAGTATCACTCTCAAGGAGACTGGCCTTGACTTCTATAATCTTCCACTCCCATCTCACAGTGTGTGATGTCTTTTTACCATCCTCAACTCTCTGGGAGTCTCTGGGAGTCTTCATCTGATTAATTAGTCAGTGAAATGATTTATTTCTTTAAGAGAGATTTATTGGGCAGGCACTGTAGATTGGGGTTATCAAGTACTAAAGTGAACGAGCCCCTTTTCCCTGCCAGGACAGAGTTAGCTAGTTTAATGTCTTTAGGTGTTTTGTTGTCTTTAGGCAACAAAATAGTGGCTAGGCTGTCTCCCATTAATGGTGTATAGCATCTGGCTCCTGACTTAGGGACCTGCCCAAGAAGAAACAGGAGATGGAGATATGGGCGTATCAGTAATTCATTGTTGCATGTGGTAATAGGAGCCTTGTTACTAACCTCGCCAGTATTTAAGAGCCCAAACAGAAGGAGACATGTTCCCAGGTCAAAGCAAAATAAAGCAGTCAGGGAGAAGATATTTCAGACAGATTTGAATCAGGATTGTAAACTTTCTCCTTGCTTCTTCAAGTCATTCCATATTATCCTTCCATGAAGTGTAGATTCCACTCCAAGGTGACTAAGGACTACAAAATAATTAGCATGCAGAGAAAGCAGAACATGAAAAAGAAAATGAAAAACATAAGCAAAAGATCAAAAGGAAATGGAAGATTCAGAGACCAATGCAACAGTTCAGAAAAGTAAATTCCTGTCCTCTCAAAGAACATATTAGCAGAGGTATTTCTAAAGCACAACTGAGTACCAAAGACTTAGAGAATTCAGAGAAACAGAAGAAAACAAGGCTTCCCCTGGCCGACTTCAGGTGGTGAAGGTAGGAAATGGGAAAATGACGCTGACTGAGACTAACTGGGAAACCACAGACTAGGGTCTTCTTGGAGAGTTTATGCCATGTGTGACCTGAAGACATTGTATGTAGAAACAAAGGGACACCAGAATCCAATTTCCTAGGAAAGAGTTTAGAAAAGTGGGAGGAAATTAATTTTACAATGTGCATACCAGACCTGACTGCCATTCAAAGAAATGATGACCTTTAGGTAAGCTTGCAGCGTGGCCAGGGCTGACCAGTGATTCTGAGTGATTTCCCCTTTGTCCTGGGGCTCTTCACCTACCACCCAGGTACAAACAGAGGCAGTGGGATCAGGCTGGGTCAGCCTGTATCCACCAACATGATCCCAGGACACAGGAAGTAGATTCTAACAGGTTTTGAATGAGACATGCTATGGGGAGGGGTAATTTATTTAGCGAAATTACCCTAGTATTAAGAAACGGCTGGGAGAACATTCACAGACATGCTATTAATCAGGGGACTGAGCTGTGAGTCTTTTTGAGTAAGCATTTGGGATAAAACTGTTGGATGTTAAAATCTAACCCAAGCAGGATTAAAGGAACCAAAGTACAGAGTGTGGCATTGCTGGGTGGTTTTGCTCCCTGGGCATGTTTAATGTAAGACTAAGACCTGCCAGTCGGAGTTACGTTGCAGCTCATAATATAAATGGCGTCAGCCTTGCACATCATAGTATACCTTAGGAAAGTCTTGATGGGAAAGTAGAAGGAACACATAAGGTATGGTCGTCCCTCTACAGCTATAGGCTCTGCATCCCATTGAGCCCACCAGCCTCAGCTCTAGATTTCAAATGTTGCTTTTGAACTTGTGCACATGTCCTTCTGGTCATGTTTCCTAATCAGTACAGTATAACTACTGTTGAGGTTGGCTGGGGATGAATTACAACATCCAAGACCAAGTGCTAGGTTTTCTATAGATGCTTGGTCTTTTTATGTCAGAACTGGAGTATCTACAAATCCTGTGTCTGTAGGAGGTGCTGGGGCCAGTCACTCGAGGGCACCAAAGATACACACACACACACACACACACACACAGAGGCACACACACACACACATTTCATCCTTACGTTTCTTAAGAATCAAAAGAGCCAATGGTCTCTGCTGAGAATGGTCACTTTAATAATGAGGCCTTTAACTTTAAGGTTTTCACAGCATTCTTGTTACCTTTAGTCTTGAAGCAAGCTGTTTCAGGGAAGGAAGTGTTTCCCTGAACTCCAGTGATCTTTCTGTTTTGTTGTCATATTATTTCTTTCATTACCCTTGTAGGAAAGCGGGCAGTGTGCTAGAGGTGTAGAGAATACCTGCTGAACTGGCACTTGTGAGCAGAACCATGGCAGCGGTGACACATGTTGCTATGACAATTTATCAGGTGAAGTTACCACTTCACCCAGAAAGGCCTCTCTGAAGCGTTGCATGGAGAAGGCCTGAATGCTGAGCTGAAGCCAGCGTGGCTAAGGAAATATGGTTCCTGATCCTAAACAAAGAATTGTGTTCAAGAAACAGAACATGGTATATCACCCACATCATGACCAGACCGCTGAGTTTTCCCTTTTTACTTATCCTTTATTGGGTGGTCTCTCCACTGGGTAATCCTGTCCCATACTACACCCTTCAGGGATTGAACAGCATCTTGGAGTTTTTTTGGTATGGCTTTGGTTTTTCCCTTCTTACCAGCTTTTAGAATTATCTGGGAGGTGATCAATGAATGGATAAGGCTGGATGAATGGATGAACGGATCAGTAAATGAGCGACAAAGGGAAGGGTGGAGGTGATGGAAGGGAGACAGGAAGAGGGAGGAAAGAAGAGAAAAAGAATTTTAAAGATGTAAAGTTAATGACATAGTAGAATGTCTCCCAGGAAATATTTTTATTTTAAATGTAATATTTTTAGCATAGACTAACTTTTGGAATCGTTATGAAACCCACATTTTATAGTGTAGGATTTGTCAAGCAGTTTGGTATTCTGGCGTCTTCTGATAAACCACATAAGTCGTTCTCAGAGATTTCTTCAGTTACGAGTGCAGTCAGTGACATAAAATTCACAGCTAACACCTTAGTCTGTATTGATTTGAAAAGAAAATAATTTGAAAGTCTACCCTGAAGGTTGCGGAAGTGACATCTATGAGCTGGGTCTTAAGCAAAATACTCTTTGTGACCTCTTTTCATGTCTTCATTTCTTGACAGTGGCTATGTCACAGACATGGCGATGCCTGGGAGCAGGGTTATGAGTAATTGAAGTATATCTTTGATGGCAAGATGGTGCATGTTGACAGTCACATATATAGATCTGTTATTCTGTACAAAGTTCCTCTGCTTTCCTGGGTTATGTGAAGAATGTTGCTGTCTATATTTGCCCCTGTAGCTGGGACAAACACCTTCCCGGAAGCCTAGCCCAGGAATATTTCTTGGTGAATGTGGTCAGGGTCCTGCTTATGTTCAAAAGAGGTTCCCATGGTATTGTCCAGAATGAGGGCTCTGTGAAGCTTGCTTTTTTTCCCTTTGACCCACAAGCCTCAAAGAGACTGATGATAGTTTGCAATATGTTGCCAGTGCATCTTTTGAATGTTGTTTTAAATTTAAACTCCAGGATTCATGCCCTGCTGGCCAAGGCTTTTTTTTCCCTTTGTGCTTTCTGTAGGTTGGTTTAAAAGGGTACATTAGCTCTTAGACATTTTCCATATAGGAGAATTTTAGGATTGAAGTGGTTTTTCTCTTCATGGGGTTTGGGGGTCAGTTATTATCTATGAAAATTTGGATGTTCCTGAGGGTACACATTCCTACTCTCTGCTTTTGTTTGAATTTGTACAAAAATATTTTCTGGAGCTTGACCATGGTGTGTTTCTGGTGTTTGCCCATATGGTCCCCACAAGCATGGTGGGGTTTTAAGTGACATCACCACAGGCCGTAGGAAGTCCCTATCATTGACAATTGCAGTGGTCAATTTAAAGAAATTTTTCTGTGGGTCTCAGCAAATAAAGAGACACGGGTCTGGGTTTGTGATGCTTCTTCTCAGTGAATGGGAACGCAGGGTGTCCAGGGAGCGCCAGCCTGTACTCATCCAGCAGCAACGGCAACACCTCATGACTAGACCATCTTGGAGCCTCTCCTATCTCACTTTCTGTTTTTTTGGTTGTTTCTTTGTGACCATGCTTTCTGAAGCATGAGACCATGCTTCCATTGGTGACCAGTAGGAGATGGATGGAGAAGGGACTCACACTGTGGGGACTGAAGAAAACCAGAGATGAGAACTTCAGAACAGATGAACCCCAACAGAGGCCTGCTGTGGGAACCCAGACCAGTGCACCCCATGCGGTTTGGATCTCATTGTATGATTTCCTTGCTGTTTGAGCCTTCCTGATTTTCCTCATGCAGCTTGCCTTGGCTGTTTCACTTTACACATACTCAAACAACAGCAAAAAAGAAAATAGTGGACCACCACAGCTATTGTACTCTTGCTACAAATGTCACCTTTGAAGCAGTGAAAGACAACCCACAGAACAGGAGAGAATATCAGCAAATTCTACCTGGTGAGAGCCCTACTCCAGTATATGTATTTAAAATATCTTATACTTCAGCTATTTAAAAAGCCCAATAAAAATTAAGAAAAGTACTTGAATAGGTATTTCTGCAAGGAAGACACAGTGTCCCATGGGCACACAAAAATGCAGAGTATTATCAGTCACCAGGGAATCGTGAAATCAAAATCACAATGCCATACCACTTCTCACCCAGTAGGATAGCTGTAATGAGAAAAAGACAAGTGTTAGTAGAGAAGTCAGAGCTGCCTTGCATTGCCCATGAGAATTGAAATGCTGCATCTCTGTGGAAGCAGCTGGATAGTTCCTAAAAAACAAACAGAATTTCCATCTGACCCAGCACTTTCATGTCCAGGTACATGCAGAAGAAATGCAAAAGCACATGGCCACAGAAAGCTTTATCCTGAGTGAGCATTATGTGTTAATGACCCACAGATGGATCCAATCCAAATGTCTACCCACCAATGCCTGGATAATTAGAATTTAATGTACATGGCACATCGTGTTCTGTAGTATATAATGACATATTATTGAGGAAATGAAGTACTGATAAGTGTTGGCCCTTGAAAACATGCTATGTGAAGTTGTCCAGCTACAAAAGATTTCACTATGTGATTCTATTTACATGAGAAAAATGGCACATTTATAGAGTCATAAGATTCGTTAGTAACTGCCTAGGCTGAGAAGCCTCAGAGGAATGGCCAATGACTGAGGAGCACAAGGTATCTTAGGGGTGGCAGAAATGTTCTTAATTTAGAGTGTTCTTATACTTATATCACTCTGTGATTATGATAAAATCCTATGAAGTATATATATATATATGTATATATATATTAAATCAATAGTCTGCTTAGGTATAGTATATCATAATAAAGCTGATTAATAAATAAAAGTAATTTTTTGAACTCAAACACCAAATTCAAAGACAAACTTGCCCGTCTTATATGGCTGAGTCCCTGGCTGGGCAAGGGGACAGACTGCAAAGAAGAGCTGTGTGTGTATGAAGACAACAAATGCTGTTTTCCTTAGCCCTCACTGAAGGACAGTTAGTATTCAAATGAGGAGATGAATGCCAATCATTCAACACAGTGCTTGGCATGCTGCACGGATCAACTCCAATGGCTCCATCAATGTCACTGTGCCCTGGAAGAATTGTAGGTACAAATTAAAGCTCGGAAAATAGTAGAACACTGCCTAAAGAAACCCTGAGAACAATGTACGGATGAAAACATTGAGTTTCGGCTTGCCATTTTGAGGGAAAGATTAGGTATTTAATTCCTGATGTGAGATACTGTGCTGCTTATTTTTTTGTCATCTTGACACAAAATAAAGTCATCCTGGGGAGAGGGCCTCAGCTAAGAAGATGCCTCCACCAGACTGGCATGCGAGCAAGCATCTAGGACAGTCTTGCTCTAGCTCACTGTGAGCAGTGCCACCCCTGGGCAGGTGGTCTTCAGTCTATAAAAAAGCAAGCTGAGTGGACCTTGTGGAGCAGGTTGGTAAGCAGTGTCCCTCCATAGCCTCTGTTCCAGTTACTGCTCCTGGTTTTCTGCCTTCGCATCATGGTGGACTATACACTGTAAAATGAAACCCGCCCTTTCCTCCTGAGACTGTATATAGCTGTAGTGCTTATCAGAGCAGTAGAAAGCAATAGGTACTTCTCTTCTTAAACCCATAGTGCTTCTCACCTACATGTGGAAATGGCCTTGTCTGCTCTTGGTTGTGATGTCTGCTGTTGTCTGCTGCTCTGAGGATTTACTGATTTCTGTCTGATTTTTATTATCATTAATTTCCACTGTTTTTGCCTGTGATGTAAGATATTAGGTAGCTGTAGACAGAAGCAGACAACAAAAGTGTTTAGAGGCAGAACAGGACCAGAGCAAGCTTGTTGTGACCGGCCTTGGTAGGTGACATACAAAGCAAGAATTGTATTCAGCCTCTCTGATTCCATATCCTGCTGTTTGTTGTGAGAAAGGCACTACCCACACACTAAGGCTAAGAACTAAGTGTTTAAAATGCTTGTCTGCCTGAGAGGCAATCACAAACCATGTTACTGTAGTTAGAATTTTAACCTTCAAAATATGTTATAAAATGTTACATACCATGTTACTTAATATTTGTAAGTACTAGCTCCATCCATTTGCCTGCAAATTTCAAGGTGTCGTTATTTTTTTCTTCTGTGTAACACTCTATTGTGTAAATGTACCACATTTTCCTTATCCATTCTTTGGGTTGAGAGACATTTAGGTTGTTTCCAGGTTCTGGTTATGACAAACAATGCTGCTATGAATATAGGTGAGCAAATGTCCTTGTGGCATGGTTGAGCATCCTTTGGATATATACCCAAAAGTGGTATTACTGGGTCTTGAGGTAGGTTGTTTCCTAATTTTCTGAGAAATCACCATACTAATATCCAAAGGGGCTGT
>LOJH01021526.1:7090-17929 GCA_001685095.1 Ellobius talpinus
CCATCCATCCATCCATCCATCCATCCATCCATCCATCTATCTATCATCATCTATTCAGCACAGGGTTTCTCTCTGTAGCCCTGGCTATCCTGGAACTCACTCCGTAGACCAGTCTGGCCTCAAATTCAGAGATCTTCCTGCCTCTGCCTCCCAAGTACTGGGATTAAATGTGTGTAACACCACTGCCTTAATTTTATTCTTAGTTTTTAAATGTGAATTTTGAGGATTGAACTCAGGTGTTCCTACAGGTATGGCAGGCACTTTAGTAATTGAACTGTCTCTCCAGCCTCAGGTCAATATCCACAGCTGTGTGAATCTTTCAGTTTTAGTCCAGAAATAACTGTATTTTATGACATCTAGCTTAAAATGTTTTAGATTTATTTTATTCTATCATGTGTGTGAGTGTTTTGCCTGCATGTATGTATATGTGTGCTCAGGTACCCTCAGAGGCCAGAAGACGGCATCAGATCTCCAGTAACTGGAGTTAACAGAGGCTTGTGAGCCACATGTGGGGTAGGGAACTGTGCCCGTGCGCTCTTCATGAGCAACAAATATTCTTAACCACTGGAGCTCCGCCCCCTTTCAGTACAGGGCATTGAACCCTGAGTTTTGCACATGATATCTACCTTGTTTTTATTACTTCTTTGAGGATTCCATACAATGAATTTTGGTTATATTCACCCCTCCCCCAGCCCTTCCCAGATTGACCTCCACCCTGCTCCCTACCCACTCAGCCTTGTACACCCCCCCATTTTTCACCCTTCAAATACAATTTGTGCTGCCCATATATTCATGGTTGTGTGACCTTCCTGTGGATCCTGGTTGACCCACAACACTCTTAAAGAAAACTGATTCCCCTTCTCATAGTGGCCGTCAAGGGCCAATATGGTTCCTTGACTATTTTTTAAAATTCCAGAGTTTGTCTGTAACTTAGAACATGGCCCACCCTAGGAAACAGGCCATGTTCGCTGGAGGAGATGTGCACACTGCGGGTGTGGTAGGGTGGGTTTGCTAGGTCGCCTGGGCATGTCGCATACTTGCATCCTCTGCTTGGCTCCTCCCTTTGGGTGTCCTTTAGTGAGGGTAGCCAAATGTCTCCAGCTGCTGTGGTCAGAGTCCTGTTTTCTTTTCAGTTCTGTCAGTTTTTACTTCATATTGTATGACACAACTATGCATAATTATATCTTTTACCATCCTGAGTCTCTTATTAATACAAGCTATCCTTTGGAAGTGCTTTTATTTTAATTTCTATTTTTATCTTAGTATAGACAGCTCTACTGTCTTTTGATAATTTTTGGCATGGGCTTTTGTTTATTTGTAGAACTGGGGATTGAACCCAGGGCCTCAGGCATACCAGGCAAGTGCTTTACCGTTGAGCTACACCTCCAGCTCTTGCATAAGCGTCTTGTTCTGCTTGTTCATGTTCAACTCATCTGTCTTTTTGTTGGTTTACCCGTTTTTGTACTAGGATCTCATAGTGAAGGTTGGGTTGGCACTAGTTATGTAGCTCAGGTTGACTTTGAACTCACAATCCTCCTGCCTTTCCTAGCATTACAGGCTTGAGTCATACCCAGACAATCTCTGTCTTTGATGAAAGAGTTAAAACAATTTACACTTACATTAATAACCAATAAGAAGCATCTGGACTCTGACATTTTGCTCTTGCCTATCTAGATGCCTTATGGTTTCTTGGTCTTATTCCCTGACACTGGCTATCTACTTTTTATTTTGTTGTTTATTTATAGCTGATTTTTAAAAAATAATGCAACATATAAATTTCCTTCTTCTTCTCTTTGTGCGTTATAGATGGATATTGCCTCCATGGTTACCATGATGTTTACATGCAACATCATAAAATTATAATAATATAATTTGAATTTATAGCAGATTATCAATAATGTAAAAGCTCTGCATTCCTTTTCAGTCTGTTACAGCACTTTCCATTCTTTGCTATTACAGAATTACATCTTTATATAGTGAATTCCCCCAACAAGTTAATAATGCTTTTATTTTTGGCTAACTTTTGGGTAACACACTGAATGAGTTTTATCATGACATTTTAATACACATATGCTTTATACATTTTGCTCATTTTTGCCTCCCAATATCCTGCTGTCTCTCTTTCCCTCTCTAACTAGTCCCTATCTTTTCTCAAATAGTTCCAGTTCAGCTTTCTTGTCATGTGTGTGTATGTGTTTCTGTGCATATGTTCATAAATATTTACTTATTAAATTTAGATTCTGCATATGAAAGAAAATATGATATTTATTTTTCTGAGCCTTGCTTATTTTACTTAACAGAATGACCTCCGGTTTCATGCATTTTCTTGAAAATGATATAATTTCTTTATGGCTGTATATATATATATATATTCCATTTTCACTATCATTCACTCACTGATGAGCATCTAGGCTGGTTCCATATCTTTGCTATTGTACATTGTACTATAGTCAACATCAATGAGCAAGTATTTCTCACCACACTGTATCTCTTACACATTGACTTGGATTTTTTTGTGTAAATGCCCAGGACTGGAACAGCTGGGTTGAATCTTTAGTCGTTAATCAATCTTTGGTTGCTTGAGAACCTCCACCCTGACTTCTACTGCTTCACATTCCCACTAGCAGTGGATAAACATTCTCTTTTCCTTGACATCCTCACTAGTATTTGCTCTGACTGGGGTAAGGTGGGATCTCAGTGTACTTTATTAAAATAATTTATTTATTTCATGTATTTGGTGTTTTGCCTGTATGTATGTCTGTGCACTATGTTCGTGCCTGATGCTTGTAAAAGCAACAATCACATGTCAAATCCCCTGGGACTGGCGCTGTGATTATGAACTGTCATGTAGGTGCTGGTGATCAAACCCAGGTCCTCTGGAAGACCAGTCAGTGCTCTTAACGACAAAGCCATCTCTCCATCCTCTCACTGTAGCCTTGATTTGCAATTGCCTACTAAGTAAGGATGGCTGAGCTTTTTTCATATGTTTTTTAGCCATTTGTAATTCTTTTGAGAACTGTTTAGCTCATTTGCCCGTTTATTGATGGCTGAATTGATTTTTTGTGCTTAGTTTTTAGGTTTTTTTGTTGTTCTATATAGATATTATATAATAATCCCTTGGCAGTATATAATGGCCAAAGCTTTTCTCCATTCTGTAGGCTGTCTCTTCATTCCCCTGAACATTTCTTTTGCTATGCTGAAGCTTTTTAATTTCGTGTAATTCCTTTTGTCAATCATTGTGATTATTTCCTGAACGACTGGAGAGTTTTTGCAGAAAGCCCTTGTCTGTGCAGTTATCTCAAAGTGTCTGCCTTTCATATTTTCAGAGTTTCAGATTTTTCTATTGAGATATTTGATATTTATCTATTTTGACTTGATTTTTGTTCAGGGTGAGAGATATGGATCTAGTTTCATACTTCTGCATGCAAATATCCAGTTTTCCTTGTCCCATTTATTGTGTTTTTCAGATGTATGTTATGAACAGGTGCTATAAATTCATGGTTTTATTTCGGGGTCCACTGTTCTATGCCATTGATCTGCATGTCTGTTTTCGTTACTCTAACTCTATAGTATAATCAGCCTTACTCATTCTGTTAAGGATTGCTTTGATATTTGGGGTCTGTTATGTTTTCATGCTACCTTTCAGACTTTTTTTCTAATTCTGTGAAGAACCTAGTTCTATTTTCCATTGTTACTGTGATTAAAACACTCGGATCAAATGCAGATTAGGGGAAGGAAGAATTTATTTGGCTTATACTTCCAGGTCAAAATCCATCCCTGGGAAGAACTTGAGGCAGAGCCAGGAGGCAGGAGCCATGGAGGAGCATTGATGAATGACTCATTCTCTGACTCACTTTCTTATATAGCCCAGGCCCATCCTGCCTAGGAATGGTGCTGCCCTCCTATATCAATAGGCATTCAAGATAATCCCTCACAGACATGGTCACAGGCCTACTTTATCTGACAATCCTAAAACTGAGACTCTTTCAAAGTGACTCTAGATTGCATCAAGTTGACATATGAAGCTAACCAGGACAAACACTATTAGAATTTTGATGCATGGCATTGAATATGTAGATAACTCTTGGTAGCAGCCATTTGACAGTGTCAGTTTTACCAATCTGTCTTCTAATGTCTTCTTTAATCCCTTTCTTTAGTGTTTAAAAATTTTTGTTGTAAAGATTTTTCATTAGACTTATTTCTAGGCATTTTGTAAAATGAAGCTTTTTAATGGGATTTTAAAATTTGTCTTTTTTTCTTGACAATGTTGTTACTGATACTTAGAAAAATTACTGTTTTTTGTATATTGATTCTCTATCCTGATACTTTGCTAAAAGTGTTTCTCAGGCCTACAAATTTGGTGGTGTCTGTAAGTCTTTAAGTATAGAATTATGTCATCTGCAAATAGGGATAGTGTGGTTACTTTCTTTTTTGTTTATATCCCTTTAATTTGTCTTACTGCTCTAGCTAAGACTTCAAACACCATATTGAGTGAGAGCAGAGAAAGTATTCTTGTCTCATTCCTTTGGAATGAGAGATTTTCAGTTTTTTCACACTTGGTATAATGTGGGTTGTAGGTTTGTCATATATAGGTTTATGTTGGTTGTAGGTTTGTTGTATATAGGTTTATGTTGGTTGTACGTTTGTCATATATAGGTTTATGTTGCTCCTAGTTCTAGCTTCTTTGCAGCTTTGAGATGAAGGGATGGTGGACTTTGGCCAAGGTCATTTCTGCATCTGTTGCAATGATCATGTGATTTTTGTGCCTTTTATTTGCTTTATTAGTTGTATAGATTTGCATTTGTTAAACTTTCCTTGTATCCCTGGTTGTGGTGTGTGAATGTGTTCTTCAGTTCAACATGCAAGTGTTTTATTGAGAAGTTTTGTGTCTCTGCTCATTAGGGAAACTATAACAATATGTATCTAGGAATTATTTTCTCTAGTCTTTTGTAATGTAAGTTTTCAAATTATTTCTTAATGATCTTTTGAATTTCATTGGTATCTGTCATAATGTCTTCTCTTTCATTTCCAGTTTTGGTTAGTTTGAGCAGGTATTTGCCAGTCTTGCTTATGTTTTTCTAATAACAAACTCCTTATTCTATTGATTCTTTGTATTATTCTTTTAGTCTCCATTTAATTAACTTTTGTCTATTCTTTTATTTGCTGCTCTTGGGTTTGGCTTGTTTTTGTTCTCCTAAGACCTTGAGGTACATCATTAAGTTATTTATTTGAGATTTCCTTTATTATTATTATTATTATTATTATTATTATTATTATTATTATTATTACATGAACATGTCCATGTAAGTGAAGTTGATGGCATCATAAGAAGATGGCATCAAATCCCCTGATCCGTAATTGTAGGTAGTTGTAAGACATCCAATGTAGCTGTTTGGAACTGAGTTCAACTCCTTTGCAAAAGCAGTAAGTTCTACTGTATCTTTTATCCAATATATATTTAAACATTTGTAGCTTAACCTTTTCTCCTAAGGATCTAATAAGTTACTTTATTTTCATTTGATTTTGGATATTTTTCCTTTTTCTCTGTGATTTCTTCAAGGATCATTTAAAATAATATTTCTCCATTTCCATGCATTTGTTTAACTGTGATCTCTCATGCTATTAGTTTTATTTAATTATTATCTAAGGAACACATTAGTCTGATAATTTTGGATATTTTAAAGACTTAGTGTTTTGGCCTCAAATATAAGCAATTCCACAGAAACTTCTGTGGGCTGTTTTTTGGAAGTAACTTTCAATTCTACGTTTGAGTATGCTGCTTCATTTCCTGTTTGCTCTATTCTGCCTTTGGGCTTCAGCAGTGATGTTTTCATTTCAATTACTGTCCCTTTCCACTCTGGAATTTGCTTTTGGTTTCTACATTTCCTACTTCTTTATTGACATTGCTGTTCTTACATTGTTCTCTGGACTTTCCCCATGTTATCTTCTACTTTTCTGAGTATTTCTAAGAAGATTGCTTTAAGGTTCCTGTCTTATAGATCTGCCAATAGTTCTTCTTTAGGGATAATTTCTATTAATTTACTTATTTTTCCTTAGAACAGATCATATTTTTTATTTCTTTGCATGCCTATTTTTTTAAAAAAAAGCAAAACAAAACAAAACTGGACACCTGAATCTAATAATGTAACAGAAAATAAGATTTTCTGCCTTTAGCTTGCTGGGCTCCATTGTTATTTTTGTCCTCTCTCTCTCTTTCTTCCTTTCTTCTTCTTGTTGTTTTAGGGCCTGTGTCTTTCTTATCATGTCTGTCTAGCTGTTTTGTAGATGAAGATAGTAAACCTTCAGGAGGTTAACAGCACTAGGGCTGAAGAGATGGTTCAGTGGTTAAACCACTTGTTGCTCTATAGGAGTATCTGGGTTCAGTTCCCAGTCTCAACATGGTAGCTCACAACTGTCTATAACTTCAGTTTGAGGGGATCTGACATTCTCTTCTGGCCTCTTTTGGCACCAGGCATATACATGGTGCACACATATATAGGCAAACACTATATATATATATATATACTATCTATAATTACAATAAGTAATATATATATATATCAATACAAATAGCTGGGTGGCAGTGGCACATGCCTTTAATCCCAGTATTTGTGAGGCAGAGGCAGGCAGATTTCTGAGTTCAAGGCTGGCCTGGTCAACAAAGCAAGTTCCAGGACAGTCAGGACGGTTACACAGAAACCCTGTCTTGAAAAACAAAATAAAACAAAACATAAATAAAATAAAAATATCTTTCAATTACATATCTCATCTCTAGTAAACAACAGGAGTAAAATTTAAAAGAAGATATGTTGAACTTTAGGAATTGTACCCTTATCTGCCCTGCCTATAGTGTCTCATAATATAGAATGGTGGCGCATTCTGCATTAGCCAGCATTTTCTCCCACAGTAATGCTGTGTTATTGTGCCTAAGGGCAACATTAACATCATTTATTCTCGTATTTAAAAACTTGTAGATCATTTAAAGTTTGACTGGGTTTGGATGATCTCTGCTGTGTTTATAAGTATTTTAAATACAAATCTGATATTTTTTGTTTATTGTCGCTTTGGTTTTTGAGTTCAGGCTGCAGAAACATGAGCTATCCAGGTGATGTTTCAAGGCAGATAATCAGTGTATAAAATTAATGGGAAAACAACTTAACACACTTAGGAGAAGTTCCATAGCCACAAACACCTCATTGACCAAAGTAAATTGCATGGCTAGACCCAACACTGGTGGGAAGGGAACTGAAAGCTAGTGTCGGAAGGAGGAGGGGGTTCATGCTGACTAAATAATAATACAAAGTACAAAATCACCTTACTAGTTTTTTTTAAAATTTTGATTTGTACGGATCTTAATTCTTTCCCTATAGGCAGGCACCAGTTCACTTTTGCTTTTCGCAAAGTTCCTCTAAAGCTGTTATTGAAGGTGTTAGTTTCTTGAATGCATTGTGAATTGATGCTGAGCTGAGCGCTAACTGTTGAGCTGGGGGCGGCAAGGTTGTTGGCAGATCTCACCCCTATAGTGCTCATCACTGAATTCCCTGCCAGATACATAAAGGTGTTTATATATTTTTTAAATCCTGCAATAAAAGTTTGATTTCCTCAAGAGCAATGTATTTTCTAGAAGCCAGAAGCTCTTGTGAAAAACCCTTACACAGACTCCTAGAACAAGGCCAGAGCATTTCAGAGCTGCCATAGAGGGCATTTGGCTTACCCATGTCATTTTCCACATGACGGGACAAACAGCGGCAGTTTGAAACTTCCAGTCCTCATAGATACTGGACTCCACGTTTCATTTTTCTCAAGTAACAGTATCATTGAGAAAAAAAAATCTGGGGTGACCTTTCCATGTCTTACTACAGCCGTAACTCCTCAACATAGAAGACTACTGCTCAGTTCATTTTATGAGAACCGTCACATGACTTGCTAGCTCTGTCACCTGTCACTACAACCTGAATGCTGTGCAAAACAAAGGAAGTATTCCCATCTCTCTTCATAATCTTCTGGTCCTTCTGCTTTCAGGGCTATTAGAATGAGCTGAGAGAAGTCTAATCACCAGATCCAGCGTCCTGAGGACTCCCAGTGCTGTTTCCACAGGGGAGAGGGAAAGATAGGCTCCAAGCCCAGTTTTCCAGGTAAAGAAAGTACCTTTTAGGCCCAAAGCTCTCATTATTGAGCAACTGGTTTATCTTGAGAACATCTAAGGCAAAATGGAATTTATTGCATAAACCTTATTTTTTGTTCTCTTCTATATACTAGCCCTGGTACTGCCTATAGTAAGATTAGGCTGTGAACAAGACATGGCCGGGAAAATCCTTGTGCGCAGGATGTTTCTGGTTCAGTCTAGCGAAGTAACTAAAGTAAAAGCACAAGCTATCAAGAAAGTGTATATGCAGGGTTTCATTCATTGTGTATGTGTGTGTGTCTGTGCCACAGTGTGTGCATGCATGTGTGTACCTGTCTGTGCCACATTGTACATGTGGAGGTCAAAGGACAACTTTTGGGTGTTGGTCCTCTCCTTCCTCCATGTGGGTCCCAGGGACGGGACAGAGGTCCTCAGACTTCCTTGCAAGAATCCTACTGGCTGAGCTGTCTCCCAGCTTGGATTTGTGTTCTAAGTAGGATGCTCCGTCTGTGTTCTCACAGATAAATGGGGGTTGGGGGCAGCACAACACTAATCTAAGAAAATTGCATAGAGAAAGAAAATAAGAACTAGGCCATTGGATCCAAATGTGAAAATCAGGTACTCACAGACTATGAGAAGAAGGTGGCGTGTGTGGATGTGCACTGTGCGTTCTCTTAGTATATTGAATAGGTATCTTATATTTTTATTGCATATATTACATGCATACAGCATGATATTTTAGTGTGTGTCTACTTCATGAAATGATTTTTTTTTAGTAAAAAAATTTCTTCATGTGCTTATGTGTGTGTTCACCCATGTGCTTAGTGAAAACATTGGAACTCCACTCCCTTAGAGCATAATACAATACCATGTTATTAAGTCTGATTGTGATAGAATGCATTAGCTCTGTAGGCTTCTCCGACATACTGGAAGTTTGCAACTTTTGACCTATGTCTTCTCACTTCCTCTGTCTCTGCATACCTTCTGGTAACCACCATTCTTTTCTCTGCTTCTATATATTCACATGATGTTAAAAAATTGCAATTAAACAAAACAGAAAGAATAGCAGTTAAAGTCATTGTGCTGTACCATTTCAGTTTTGTTTGTTTTTAACATTCCTTCCTGGGGATGATTGGGTAAGAGCACGTGACACTATTACAGAGGACCAGGCTTGGTTCCCAGCATTCACATGGCAGCTCATAATCACCTCTAACTTCAGTCCTAGGGAATCTGATACCCTCTTCTGGCCTTTATGGGCACTGCAAGTTTGCTTGCTGCACATACATACCACAGGCAAAACTCATATACATGTTACAGGGTTAATGACCCCAAAGCCTCAGGTGGATTGAGAAGCCCTGGGCAGGAAGGCTGAGGTCTCTGAGGACATGCTTTAGGGTCCTGGAGCTTCTGCTGAGAGGACAAACAGATTCCTATGAAAGTAGTATCTACCACTTTGAGACTGCTGGTGAATCTTCCATCCCCTACGGTCCCTCTTTTCCATCCAATAAAACTTCCAAGCACCTCATGCCATGTGTTCGTAGACTCCACGTTTGCGGAGAGACTGTGGCCCTTTGACTGTTCTGATTAAAGGAAAAGTTCTGCTTCTGAAGAGGCCTGTCTTTTACTTCCACATAGTCTCCATCAATCCCGATTTAACATGTTCAATAAAAATAAATCTTAAAAAGCCTCTCCTGAGTGCTACCATAGCACCAAGTACACACAGCCGTGCTTTACCTAGTGTTAGGGTTAAAGTTCCTCACCTGAGCTGATGTGGAATACTTCTGAGTGTGTGGTCCTTCAGAGAGCAGCCTTTGCAGGGATGGTTTAGACTCAGGTCACTGGAATGTGCCTTACACAGTATCAGTGATATTCTGACCAATTTTTTGGACTTAGTGACACACAGGGAAACACTATTGGAGCCATGCATCCATAAGCTAAGACAGACAACAAAGCAGCAGCTAGGGGAGGGGCAGAAACACCCTCCCTTACAGCACCTGGTTGGGATGCAGTACCTCTGATGTCTTCTGGTTTCGGAGAGACGATTAATTGGTCTTCACTGACTACTCCATCCCTGTCTGCCCAGGCTGCTCTGACAAGGTGGCAAACATGTTTGTACTCTCTTTGCCTGTGTACCATACGGGAGATAGACCAGGCAACATATCAAAGTCTTCCCTGACCATTGCTAGAAAACCTGACTTTGAGTCTGAGGGGTTGTATTTATGTATTTAATCCTTATACAATCAGAACACTATGTACTGTAAGCATATACATGCTACAGAAAAGCAAGCAGGGAAATTCTGCCCCATCCTCCCCAACGCAGAGATTAATACAAGACACTGATAACAAGGAAGGATTACAATGACGTCTTATATTTGGGGTTGTTTTTTGCTAACCAAGTGCGGTAACTACCTAGGCTGTCAGGCTTCTTCCTCAGAACTCACAGTCAGGGAGACACTGACCCAGGGCAGCCCTTCCTGTATTTGCTTCCAAAGCAGGGCCCTAGAAGGAAGGAGGAAAGTTAAAGCCACCACTTCCAGTGAGTTGTTGTGTTTCCAGGGTGTGACACAGAAACCCCACAGGCTCATTGTGGTTCAGAAGGTTAAGTTACCAAGTGAAATCAAAGGAAGGCGAAGGAACTGCGTAGGGAGTTCACTTCCCAGACACTTTGGCCTGTGCCTCTGGGCGCTCTCTCTCTCTCTCTCTCTCTCTCTCTC
>LOJH01021527.1:0-20269 GCA_001685095.1 Ellobius talpinus
TGTTTGGCCTGGTGGCCTAGTGTTTAGGCAGATTTAATTCTTCCTCTGCTATGGAGTCTGTCTTGTCAGAAGAACACAGATCTTATGGAATATGGAAAAGTGTTTGTGAAGCAGAGGAGCCCAGCATTTGGCAGAAGCCGAGTTTCATAGGCTTCAGTTTAGTGAGGAGTTGATGCTGAGGGACTCAGTCTGCAGTGCGAAAGACTCAGAGTAGTTCTAAACATGGCATGTGAGGCAAAAGCGAGGAAGTGGAAGAAGGTACTAGATGTTAGTGAGGAGATCTGCAAGTGTTCCTGGTCAAGCTGTGCAGAAAGGAGCAAAGAATTTTATAACTGCGTTTTGTTTAGGAAAAGACCCGGTGATGTCTGCTGGGGGTTGATTCAGATGGTTGTAGTTCTGATCGCCCTGGACTTATGTTTGTTGTGATTTGCAGTGTATCAGTTGAATAGAAGAAAGATGTCTATCAAGATCACTGTCACCTGCCTCTGTTTAGCGTCTCCATGTGTGGCATGTGGCCACCGAGACAGTGAGTTCCTCACTTTATCTGTGTCTGTGTGCGTCCCACCCTACCCCACCCTCTCAGCCTTACCTATTGTTCTCAGCATATTGCCTGGGAAATTTCCCATGAAGATTGGCTTCATTAGTGAGCTGATGCTATTCCATGTCTCCAACCATTCTTTCTCATACTTCTCACTTAAAAGTGGAATAAATTTTCCACTGCTCATGAGCACGAATATGTCTTACAGGTAGCTTTAACTCTGTAAGTTGTAACTAAGCCTCTCCAGTAGATGGGCTTTTACACATTGCCTGCCTTTGAATAGTGTGGCTGATCCTGCTGCTGAGGAAACTAATTCTAGACCTGGGCTCTCCCTTCTCTGAATGTCTTGGGTTCATTTCAACTCTTTACACTCCTTTGATGCGCTTACGGCAAAACTCTCTCAGCGCTCTTGCAAGAATTTAAATCTTTCTTATCTTTGTGGTTAGATGCTGATAAAGGTCTCATTTTCTTTCCATTGTTTATACACATTAGATAATTCATTGCCACCTAAGATTAATGATTTGCGATTTAGGCCACTATTTCATTTTCTGATTTTATTGTCTAACTTTTGAGTAGTTTACTCAAGAAGATAAATGAGAGTCCACTGACATTTTTGCTTTTTATTGTTTTTGACAATATTTGATTGTGGAAGTCAACAGAAAGGCTGAAAGTGAAAATTTAATATTACTTATTACAGTGAAGTTGCTTCCCATACTATGGCTTTGCAATAATTATCTGGTTACATACATTTAAAAAAATTGAAAATCTCTGCATTGCTGAACTGGCAGCTATGGTTGTGATTGCCATTCATAGCAATCATTGACTGTGTAGGTTTGCAAAGATTTGGAATAATTCGATAGGTTTATTATTTATTTATTGTAGAAGATATTTAAAAGCCTTTGCAAATGCTTTCTGTGTGAACTCATTTAAAAATTCGTACCCCAAAAGAAATCTTGTGCTTATCTAGTTCATTTGTGCTTTTACTTCTTATACAGCAAGGGAGGTGTTTCTGTATCAACCTCGTAGGGTCACAGTCTGAGGCTGTTTACTCAGGAGATGATCTGATAGAAGAATAAAGCTTCTTGGATAACTGTCTCATGCAATTCTAAGGTGCATTGCATAATTCAAACCATGTAAATGTATGCAAAATGCTTCAGGTTTGATGTTGAGATAATAAATCGAATGCAGGTGTTCATTGTTTACCTAATTGTAAACTGGTCTATTTTGTGAACGCTTGAATATTGTGAGCATGCTCCTCCAACGACACAGTGAGAAACCTGTGCATGCATGCCTTTGCTTCAGCTTTACTCGAATGTATATATTGTTCCCTGTTGGGCAATAGTAATTTGAAGGTTGTCACGGATGGAAGGATGTATAATTAGATTATCTGTAGCCATGGACCATTGCATGATTACCATAAAACAATAGTTCCTAACTTTGGGGGTGCATTGTAAAACCTCTGAAAANGTTTGAATCCCTGTGAGTCATATTCATTTACTTTATGTTTAAAAACCTGCTACAATTGCATACCAATTGTAGGGACATAAGCAGAAGCTATCTTTGGAGAAGGCAGTTTGGAATATGTATGTAATTAATATGCACACAATTTCTGTTTCTAGGAATTGATAGTTGGTGGACTGGACGTGTATATCATTTTACTCATAACTTAAACATCATTCAAGGGAATTGAAAGTAATAAAAACTGTCATAAATCTTTAAGATCAAGAATAGAAGGAATGCCAATAACAAAAGAAAATTATTCAGCTTGAAAGGTGAATTAATAGCAGAGACTCCGTAGATATAAAAGGTAGAGTTCCAAACAAGTAGAGGCCAGCGGAGAACTCTCCACGTTTAGGAGCTGAGGAAAGGAAAACAGTTCACGTTTATTAGGAACGTTTACAAATTAGTGAGCTTTGGGAGCAGTGTGAAGAGAGCACAGGCTGCAGTGGAGGCCTGGGTGCTTCCAAACCGCAGCTCCAGAGCCCATGCATGCTTCCTGCTACCCGACAAGCCCCTGTGCATGCTGACTGCCCACTGAGAAGCCCCTATGCATGCTGACTGCAGACTGAGAAGCCCCTGTGCATGCTGACTGCAGACTGAGAAGCCCCTTCCCCTGGTTTGTGTAGCTAGTATCTTTGTGGCTATCTGTCTTTGGAAGGCTTTTGTTTGTGCAATCTGTCCAATCTTAGAGGAAGTTCCTGAACATACACATCTCAGATATTTTTATAAACTTCTCTATACAACCTTTTCATAGGAAGTTTTGGGAGGATTTGTTTTGGGAAAATGGGTCAGTTAAGAGAGAAGATTGCATGCATACATAGGGCCTGGGTGGTTAATGATAGAGAGATCGTGAATGTCCCTGAGATGGCATGTGGCATTCTGAGGACGATACCTATGGAACAGCCAGAAATCACAATGGTTCTGGTTTCAAGGACTGTAGATTCCAAGGGTGACTTTTTCATGAGTCTTAGCATATCTTGAGAATAGATGTGGGTGTGAGTAGCCCAGTGTGCAGTATTGAAGAGTTATAAACATACAGAAACATAGCCACATAAAACAAAAGACAAGTTTGAATTCCAGGGAAAGCAAACTTATTCAGGAAAGTGACTTTTAGCATTCTGTCTTTTAGCTGTGAGAAAAGTTTACATAGTCAATGACGTAAAATCTCCGCGTTGGTAAGATTAAAGCTACAACATTGAAATGATGGGGGCTGGAAAGTGTGGCTATGTATTGTGGTGAGGAAGAGGTGAAGGTGTTTTTGTTTTTGTTCAAAAGAGAATGAACAAAACAGAAAAAGCAGAAGGTCACATCACAGGTGTATTAATTAGAAGCATTGTGTGGTAGGTAAATCACGCAGTCAGAGCGGCGTCATCATCTTCTGGAAACAGTGCCCTGCTTTTGTACCATTGCCATGAACCCTTCTGGGCAAAGTGTCTCCTCAGTTTTGTGTCTGTCTGTCTGATTTGCATTGGGTGAAGGGATTTTGCTAGACGTCACAGGTGGAGGTTGACATTGTGCCAACAGTCCTGGGTTTGTCCTCTGTGCTGCTCTTAGAAGCCGTAGGAAGACGGTCTAAGTTGCTGCCCCTCCAGTCTAAGTCGCCAGAGCAAACGGATGAATCAGAGCCCTGCAGCCTACAGGTGGAAGGATGATGCCTCTGCTACCCTACAGTTGTGTGATGAACAGTTTATTGTAACTGACCACAGAACTTCTGCACGCTTGTTACTGGGCAAAGGCTGACTGTTACACATAGAAATACATACTAGATTAGCATTTACAGCATGTGATGATTGCCTGTTTGCGGGGGAAGGTTAGTTAGAGGGGGATGAATGGATTGTTTTCACATCAAGCCTTGCAACAGAGTTTTGTTTTTCCAATAGGGTTTCACAGTGTAGGCCCGGATGTCTAGTGCTCCCTATGCATATTAGGTTGGCTCCAAATTTACATAGATGTGCTTGCATCTGCCTCCTAAATGCTAAGATTAAAAGTGTGTATCATTATGCCTGACAGAGTTTTGCTTTTTAATAGTATGTGCACATACACATGATACATGCATAAACTACCAACCAGGAAAGCTGATTAGAACATGGTTAATTTGTGGCTGAGTTAATAAGGAACATCTGCTGTTAGGATAGCGGAACAAGGAAGCTGGGATCCCGGTAATAAATCTCTTCAGTCCTTTAACCATTCTCTACTGGTTGATGACGACAGTCTAAGAACAGTGGAGATTTCATGGGCTTGAAGCCTCAGTGAGGTAAGCATAAGGGTTTAGTCTGTCCTAATGCTAGCCAGATTTAAAATTTTATGATAGAGTAACGATACATAGATATGATTTTAGATTTTATATTCTCTGCAGCTTATAATTGGAACATCAGGTTGGTTTTCTGAAAGTTTTAAATACTGTACTTCCTACTAGTAAGCACTCATGTTTAGGAAACAGAGTGCCTTTTTCCCATCATAGTACAATAAAAGATATATTATTTATAAATAACCATATAATAAATATTGCATTCTTTGGGGAAAGAAGTAGTCACAGTAAAGTGCATACATGGAAAACACCACAAAAGTAAAGCACCTTCATGCCAATCCTGATTTTCATGTCAGATTTTCATGTCTAGAAGCATTCTATTTTGAGACCTCCCACAGATAATCTTTGTTGAGCCTCTTGCCTGTTTTCTCATTCTGTTCCTGCAGTGTAATCACTGGGATTCCTTTCTGACTCCCATCCTGGAATTCCTTTTCTCACTCCTTTGTGTATATAGGCTTTCCACATCAGGTCTTTTCTTGCCTCTTGTTTCCCTTCCAGTTTTGTAGACTGTCATCTCATGTAGCCTGCGGGGAAGTCTTTGTGGTCTTCTGTAAGGAGCTCAGAAGCTGCTACCCCTTTGTAGCATATGTAGAAGCTGAGCAAGCACTTCTTCTATCATTGAGAAAGAGAAACAAATAAAATACAGAATCAAAACTTTCCAGATCAGTTTTCTTGAGAAATGGCATCAGGAGAGCCTGAGCCTGACCAGCATGAAGGTTTATCGTGGTTATCAGCTTGTCTGGATTGAGCAGCATTTAGGAAACTTGGTGAGCTCATTGATGCATCCTAACTTTATTAGAGTGTCGAGAAGTGGTGGAACACTGTGGAAGTTGGGCCCAACTAAGAACTAAAAATGTCTGTTATTAATGTGTGCAGGGTTCGTGTGGCCCATATAGACAGCAACAGAAACAAGTAGACAGAAAGCTAGATGTGTAGGCGAGGGCTTCTTGCTGGACGGAGGATTCCTGAGGAGGGCCTGATGAACCAGCCTGACTCCATCTTGTGCTTAAAAGCTATCTTATAGTAAAAACAGACTAGGTTTGCTCTGTTTCATGATTAAATCTCTGCTTTTCAAGAATTAATCTAGCTCTACCTCTAACTATAGCTACAAATGATTCTGTATTGCCTGCTCCGGGAAATGGCAACCCTACCTTTATTTCAAATAGGTTGTTATGACCACCTTGCACCTTTGCTTCAGAGGATTGTTAGGAGCAACTTGTTATGCCTATGTTTGCTTCTGTGGCCCATACTTATTTGCCTGCCCAATCCCCCATTTGGAAATCCCTTACTCCTGAGCTGGAAAGGCCTTATCTTTCCCACACCCTGTGCTGATCTCTTGAACTCTGCCTTAGGGGGAGGCAGCCCAAGTGCACACTAATAAAACTCGCTTTAATTAATTTGTCCATGATTTGGGTTGGTGGTCTTTCTCCACACACCTGTGGGATTAGCAAGCCAAGTATGGAGATATTGTTCCACCTTCTGTTATTACAAAATTCGTGATATTAATGACTTACCTGTAGGAAATATGTATTGCATGGCTTCATGACTTTTGGTTCATGACCCCTTTGCTACTTCTCTAGTCTTTCTTTTCCTCATATGTGTGTGTCATGTCTTATAATTCTCCATGTCTTAGTAAGAATAGTCTGATCGTTAATATTCTGCAACAGCAGACATTCAGACTTTTTCAGATTGCAGACTTCTGAACTTACTTTTGAAGTTTTTATAAAATTCTTCAAGACCTTTCTAATATTAATCTATATAGTGATAAATCCAGATTTCTCTCTATGCAAGCCCAGCCTCTTTTTCCTGAATAAATTTCACACACACACATCTGTCTATCTATATATGCATCTATGTATGTATGTATGTATGTATGTATGTATNTCTATCTATCTATCTATCTATCTATCCATCCAGAGCTGTGGTCACAGGTTGAGAAAGACATGTTGGACCTCAGAAAAGTTACACTTTCCTATGAGAGCAAGGTCACATGTACTGGCTCACTCACATCCACACTGCAAGTCTATATATATGTTTGCATTATATTTTTCTGTTTTCCATAGACTTAGCTACAGCATAGCCAAGAGCATAGCCTCAGTGTGTTTCACACCACCATGGGAATCAGGCAGGAAGGAACTCATCCTATGGGCTTTTCTCATTATGCATTTTGTGAGACCAGCAGGCTGGCTAGGGAGTGTTCATATTTCTTTGTAGTGTGATGATCCAGGGGAGAGTGGAGGTTATTAGTCATTGTTTGAACTTAACCATGGGCTAACTCTTCCCTCTGTAGACATCTCATATACAATAGATAATGCTGTAAAAATGTTGAAAGTGTATAGCAGAGGTCTACCTACATTCGTCTTATCAAATGCAGCTCTTGATACTGCATATAAACATTCCTAGAAATTCTACCATATAGCACATAAAAATAGAAGGCATGAGGCATGATGGTCCAGGTGAAATGAAGAGTGCACATTTGCCTGTTTTCTTCATTAATTTCAAAAGCTACTACAGTTAGGATTTTGTAATCTTCCAGGACAATAAAACAACTTTGGAATTTTGTGCTGAAAACTGTATTCATTATTGTGCCTTGTTGTTGTTCCCCTTACATGGGGGCTCAGTGGGTAAAATACTTCTCACACAAACATAAGGTCTCAGAACCCACCTGTACAGCAGTATCCCATGCATCCTTACACATAGGTGCACACACACCCATAGGTGCACAAACCCACACATAGGTGCATCCTCACACATAGGTGCATACAGACACAGGATGCATACACACACAGTGGTGCATCCTCACACATAGGTGCATATACCCATAAGTGCACACACACACACATAGATGCATCCTCACACATAGGTGCATACAGACACAGAGGTGAGTACACACATAGGTGCATCCTCACACATAGTTGCATGCCCACTCATAATCTTCGAAAATAAACATGCAATGATGCTCTTACCCAGACAAGATTTGATTAGACATTGTTCCTCATCTTCCATTAATCTTTAAGCTGGAGTCCAGAGACCATTGCCTCGGATAGGCCCTTCCTGATAACCTCACATGCACTCAGAGACCAGAGACCATTGCCTCAGATAGACCCTTCCTAATAACCTCACATGCACTCAGGTAACTTTCCCAGGGTTTTTCCTGTAGATGCCCTTCTAGTGCTGCAGACAAAATTCTGTTGCCAGTTTCTGAAGTCAGCCCCCACTCCAGACTGATGTTTCTCTGAGGACATGATTCCTGTGTTATTTACCTTTATGTTGATGGAACATTTTTCAGAGCTTCAGTGAATTAGGTTGTTGCTTAGTGATTTTGATGTTTTCACTTAAAAATAAGTTACGCGCATTTTGCTGTATTTGTGAAGTTTCCATTTTTCTATATAATGAAAGATTGAACCATTTATGTGTTCAGATGTAAATGTTTTAAGAATGGCATATTGATATTCTAAATATTAAAATGAACCATAGCCATGATGGTTTAATATCAAGTTATAAATGGGAGAAGGGGATTTGGGTTTTACAGATGTGTGTTTGTTAAATGGAAGTTGCTGACGTGGTAATTCCTCAGTCCTTCTTTCAAGTATGAGCAACAGAAATCAATATTGTTATGGTCTTAGACACCCTGGGGAGCCCAGAGCTCTGAGATGCTTTAAACTTTCCTATTTGCTCATTGTTCTACTTCGTTTTTAGGGTACGAGAAGAATTATTTTATAACACAGTCAAATAGTTAAAATGTTTGCTAATGCTCTGCGTGCTTCCCTTTGTATTTTTCGTTTTTGAAATAAAAGACTTCTTTGTTTCATTTTGCTTTATGTTTTAACAATTGTATTATAATTTGTTAATTCCTCTATGTTTCTTTATTCCTTTGTCCCCAGTGTAGTGACTATGATTTTGAATTTGGAACAGAGTGCTTGCAGTTGGCCCTAAAATACTCTCACACAAAAGCAAAACTTGTAGAAGGGCCCCCCGACCTCTGGAAGGTAAGAGAGACTCATCATGTGGGATTTCTATGCTGCATGTAAGTGTGAGAGTGTGTGAATGTGTTTGTGTGTGAGTGTGAATGTGTATGTGTGAGTGTGTATGAGCAAGTGTGAGTGAGTGTGAATGTGTTTGTGTGGGTGTGTGAGGGTATATGAGCAAGTGTGAGTGTGTGTGTGTGAGTGAGGGTGAGTGTGTATGTGTGAGTGTGTGTGCAAGTGAGGGTGTGTGTATGCGTGTGTGTGTGCACACATATATGTGTGTATTGTGCTTCCAGTCATAAGAGAGAGAACTCTGAAGTCAAAGAGTTTCACTGGGACTTGTGAGCATCAGTGTTTGAGGATGTTTCTTTTTTTGGCTTCAAGAAAATTTACCTTGGAATCCATTAGACATATTTCATTTAGGCCTATAGGTTTGCTGACTTGGATCTTTTTCCTTGTTCTTTATGTGCAGTCTTGTTTTATGTTCCTTAGTTAGGTTGAAGCTACTCCAGCAACATTTTCCTTAGCTCCGATGCTAGTTCCAATTAAATCAAGTTGAAAACATGTATGCTACAGCTGTGGCCCATGGTGTAGCTAGACCCAAGTCTTCTGTTGGCATATGCCTTACTCTTGGACTGCTGGAGATAAGTGATAACACCATCCCTCTCTAGCCGTGTGCCCAGCCAGGTACAGCGTGCCTGCCCTGCCTTCACCAGGGAGAAGAGTGTGGATCTAGAAGCATCCTGAAGCAGTGTTGTAGGCCAAGCCTCTGAAGCTCAAAATAGGCAGAGCTGCTGAAAGGTGCCTGGGAATCCTGTGATAGCTCTGAAATTCCAAAGCGTTCTCAATCCCAGCATACCAGGTGGCCCTGGTAGTCCTAGAACTCATCATGTAGATCAGGGTCTCAGAGATTTGCCTGCCTTTGTCCCTGAGTTCTGAGATTAAAGGAATATGTCACGTTGCCTGGCAGTCTATGCAATGAGTGGGCATTTTCTTTTTTTATGGCAATGACATGTGTTGCATGAGTTCTAACTGATATTAATAATAAAAACCCAGAAACAGATATTAGGGGATCAAAACTGAAAGATCAGAGAAACCTCTAAGATTCTCATCCCCAAAAGATGCTGAGCTCCTTTGTCCATCCCACCTTATCACTTCCTCCCTCTGCCCAGCCATATCACTTCCTGTCTATCTATATAGACCCCTGATCTCTATGGCAAGACTGAGCTCCTCTGTCCATCCCACCTTATCACTTCCTGTCTATCTGTACAGACCTCCAGATCTCTATGGTCAATTAGTTACTAACTCTGACCCCTGTTCTTCAGGCAAGCTTTATTGGTTAGAGTACAAACAAGATATCACCCTATTTTCCTTTTTTTGTCTAAAATAAAAATGGTTATAACTAATATATGAAAAACTATATACAACAAGTACAATAACTATATACAATATATACAGGCAATAAATACACCAATGATGTCTAATCCATTAGCAGTTGACAAATCAGAGAAAATAATCCACATATATATCCTATCTTGATGAGTCCAAAAGGTTGTACCTAATTCACTTTCTATTCTAATTTGCATTGCCAAAACATCTTTCAATGTCTCTCAACCTTACACACTTTACATCTCTTTAGTTAATTTCTTTTCTGAATCTAGTAACAAGGAAACTTGTACCTCTAACTCTAACTATAGTTTTCAACTCCATTAGAGACCAGAGGTAAAAAATAATATTGCCTGAGTAGGCAGGAAGTGCAAGCAAACAACTTCCAAAGAGTGTGAGATATTGTTGTAGGAGGCTGCTAGTTTGTTCTCAGCTGCTCAGTCCTGAAATAATCACACAGGAACTATATTATTTAAAGCACTGCTTGGCCAATGACTCTAGTTTATTTCTGGATAACTCCTATATCCTAAACTAACCCATCTCCATTAATCTGTGTATTGCCATGTGACTGTGGCTTACTGGCAAAGTTTTGGCATGTCTGTCCCTGGTGGCAGCTCCATGGCTTCTCTCTGACTCTGCTTTCTTTCTCCCAGCATTCAGTTTAGTTTTTCCTGCTAGTTAAGTTATGCCTTGTTATAGGCCAAAGCAGTTTCTTTATTAACCAATGGTATTCACAGTACACAGAGGGGAATCCCACATCNAAACTAACCCATCTCCATTAATCTGTGTATTGCCATGTGACTGTGGCTTACTGGCAAAGTTTTGGCATGTCTGTCCCTGGTGGCAGCTCCATGGCTTCTCTCTGACTCTGCTTTCTTTCTCCCAGCATTCAGTTTAGTTTTTCCTGCTAGTTAAGTTATGCCTTGTTATAGGCCAAAGCAGTTTCTTTATTAACCAATGGTATTCACAGTACACAGAGGGGAATCCCACATCAAGATATGATAGAAACAGCTGGCTACCTGGACAGTCATCCAAGTTTCCTTTGCAATGTTGGGGTATCCATCTTTGGCATTCAGGCCTAGCGTATTTGACAAATGTTTCTGTGACACAGGATATACTGAAGGGCTGTCCCTCCTTGTCTTGGAAAATTTTGACAGTTCTTTCCTTTGTGTCCTGCTTGTCCAATTTGGGCAGCATACTGTCAGCAGTTGAGGCAGGGACACTTTCTCACCTAGTGGTTAACTGGGCAAGTAAAAATGTAAAGTTTATGTGAAGTTTCTTCAATGCCCATCATCTTCTCTGAAGTATATTGGTGCTGCCAGGAGCAGACATGTCTCATTGTCATTAAAAAAGAAAAAAACTTATGTTATTAAAACATCTTAAATGCTATATTCTGTAGATCTTTGCTGTGTTTGAAGATGACCTGTCTATCTAAAATATCTCTGTTTGACCTTGAAAACATACCTAATATGACTACAAGTTTGACTGTAATGTAAAGCCTAAATATTAACTTATATTTCCTTATACCAACTAACATAAGGTATTAGTTGGTAATAATAGCTTTCAAGGCCTATAAACTTGCATTACATTTTAAATGAGCTGTATAGGTACAATACCTTGAAGAAGAGTGGAAATGTATGTATAGTATGTACTACCAAAATTAATCTCAAATTTGAATCAATATACAATTTTCATATCAATGTAAAATATTTAAAACAAGTTGCTTTTTTGGTTTAAAAGTAGATTCAATAATCTACCTTTTAATCCTATTTTTATATTCCCCTTTTTCTTTTCAAAGTAGACTCAATACTATATACAACCTATCATATCTATAGCCCCTTTTCTTTTCAAAGAATGAACTCTGAATCTAATCTTCTTTCTTCAATTTTACCTAACCATTACTAATAACAACATATAATTAACCCCCCTAAACAATGTCAAATATCCATAACCCAGTGAAAGACCAAAAAACACCTATCCTACCTCTTGGGAATGTTGGTAACGTGTTCTTAAAGTCACTTTCTGTTGTCTGAGGGTGAAGGGTGATGGCATCTTTTGGGGATCCTGAAAAGAAAAATGTAGGATATTTATCAATTCTCTCTTAGCTTCAGCTAATAATTTCTAGGAATTATTTAAGTTCTTGTCACCATCTATGATTTTGAACAAATTACTCAGTTTATCAATTTTTACCCCAATAATGGTCCATGATACAAAATGTCTCCTAGCACTATTTTAAAGTCATTAAGAGTCTGCAATTGATCTATTCTAATTTGCACCTTTTGGGCTCTAATTTTTTGTTAACATATTCTATATCCTAAATAACTAATAGAATCTCCTCTTTGTATTTTTTCAGTAGCAATTTGTAATCCCCAGCAAGCCAGAATTTTCTTTATCGCTTCAAACATTCTTTCTAAAGTATCTATATTTGAATTAGCTAATAAGATGTATTCCATGTAATGATAAACTATAGACTGAGGAAATTGCTTGTGTATCATTTCCAAATGGCTGACATCCAAAATATTGGCACAGGGTAGGGCTATTTAACATTCCATATGGGAGAATTTTTATTAATGACTGAGAATTATTATAAGTAGGCCCTGTGAAGGCACATTTTTCTACCTTTTTCTCAAAAAGATATAGTGAAGAAACAGTCTTTTAAATCAATAACTGTAAGAGGCCATCCTTTACGCAATAGAGATGGTAAAGTAATGCCAGATTGTAGAGAGCCCATTGGCTGAATTACCTTAGGAACAACTCTTAGATCTGTTACTATTCTCCATTTTCCATTTTTTAAAACAACAAATACAGGCGAATTTAAGGGCTGGTTGATTCTTTAGTATGCTGATCATTTAATTCCTCCTATACCAGTTGTTCTAAGGCTACAGTTTCTCTGTTGTTAAAGGCCATTGTGTAACCCATACAGGGTTGTCCATCAACCATTTTAAAGGTAGGACTGTTGTTGGCTTTGGAAGATCAGTAACTGTTGTTCCCTGTTCTTGTACAACCTGAATAGTCAGTGACTGTTCTTTATAACACCTTCTAATAATTTTCCCAGAAACATATATTAATGTTTGTGTTTGAGATTGGAGGAATGTTAACCCGAATATTTCATTGCTTTAACAAATCATGTTCACATAAATTCATTGCTATGTTAGCCACATATGGTTTTAATTTTCCTCTCTTTCCATTGGCCATATACATTTGATCCATCCCATACTCTGTTTTACCTGAGATTAAGGTCCAACCCCTAAAAACTGAACATTTACATTTTGAAGAGTCCAATTTGGGTGCCAAGATTCTGGTGCAATTATTGTTACATCTACACCTATGTCTATGAGACCTTCAGTGACAATATCATGTATTTGTGTTTTTAATTTTGATCTTTGTTCATTTGTAGAAGTTTGCCAAATTATTTGCTTTATGGTTTCTCCTGATTTTTTTGTTCTCTCTTCTTTAGTTTATCTATCATTTAGAGCAGTATGGTTTCTTACATTATGTTCTTTAATTGTTCTGGAAAAGAGTTTCCTCCATGATGACAGGAAATTACTGACCTAAATTTGGCTTGAGGGCCTATGAGAGGCCACTCAAAGTGTTTTCCAATATCAAAGAGTTACTTTAACTGCCTCTTGTTGATCTACATTCTTTAGTCCAATGCCTGCCTTTGCCACACCTTCTTCATAATACAGAAGGGAGGGGTGTTCTGTTTGAATTATGCTTGGTAAAAACATTGTTTTTAGAAGTGGCTTGTTTACAGTCCCTTTTAGGGTGACCTTGTTTACCACAATCGAAACATTTGACATGTAGATTTTTCTATAAACCTCTGGACATCACATGTCCTATCCAAGCATCATCATAGTCATGAGATTCAATATTGATTGTATCTCGGATCCATCCTCCAAGGGTGCTGATCTGGCCTTGAATGGCCTAATTACCCCTTTCAATTGTGCATTAGCGTTTTCAAAAGCCAGAGATTGAATTGTTATTTGTCTAGCTTCTGAATTTGGTATCAATCTATTTACTGATGACATCAATCTTTGTAAGAAAGCATGATGGTTTCCTTTGGGCCTTGTATAATTTTAGTAAATGACTCAATTTTTTTCTTACTTCTCAAATTCTGTCCTGAGCATTCAAAGCTGCTGCATGACATAAATCCAGGGCTCCTATGTGCTTCCCTTGATATGTACTTTGTAAGCACTTCTACGGCTGTCTAGGAATGTGTTTGAGATCTTACCTTTGTAGTAAGCCAGTTAGCCACTGTCAGAGTATAGCTGTGTTTGTTGCCTTTACATCTCACAAGCAATAATGTATTACTAATAGAATATTTGTATGGTATTGCTGTTAGTGTACTACTGATTTCAGGACCACGTGGAAGTAACTATACTAATATTATATTCAAATCAGCCCCTGGCTCCCCTCCCCAGATAGCACCAGACACCCTACTGAGATATTGTCTGTAAATCCCAAGCTGATACACTTCCCGATGCCAGGATCTCTCACCTGGGTAGTAAGTTTATATTAAAGGGGTTTTAATGACCATACATCCTGTTCTACATCCCTGTCCCTTTCCCCGTGAATTGGAATGTCTGGTTCTAGGTTCTAGGTGAAACTGTGAAACCACCAAACTCAGAAAGGTATAGAAGAGATTCTGGTTTCTACCATGTGAACAGTCCTGTCCTGTTTATCTCTGAGGCTGGGACACTGAACTCCCCTCTGAGACCTAAGCATGCTGGTGTCTTTCTGTGTCCCCCCACCATGCTGTCTGTCTCTGATGCTGGGACTCTGAACTGTCCTCTAAGACCCAGTCTGTTTATCTGTCCATGCCGTTGTTAACTTTTCTAATAAATCCCCTCCCCCCACTTGATCCATCTGAGTCCCTTTTGAACTCTCATCCTTTCAGTAACTCTGAGGATTTTGTCAATCATGAGTTAGGTGTTTTGTTAAAGATCTTGATCTCTACCTTTGTATAATTCATTTCACTATCCCAACTGAGTCTGAGGGCCCCTGGAGGAAAACCTAGTGGAACTCCAAGGCATTGACGGCCCTCCCTGGTTTCACTTTTCACCTATTTGAAGTCATGGTTCTTTTTCTCCTGTCTGACATTTCATCAAGCTTGTAAAACACTTAGGTTCTGTGGATAAAAGAAAAGAAACACATTTCTCTTTATTTTCATCCCATCTTCAAATTTATTGATTCATTTCTTGTGATATACTCATATTTTATTATTGTTTGTGGTAACAGCAGAGTCAGTCTTCTCTTAGATGTGTTCTGTGCCACACTGGGCTTTCTCTTCTGCTTTTACTAGCTCCTCTGGTGAGTCACTTGAATATTTTATGGGTTGAATTATCTCTCACGCAAATGTGTGTTCATGTTCTGAGTGCTGGCATCTGTGCCTGAGATAGTTGGAAAGAGTCTACAGGTGCAATCAAGTTATGATAAGGTCAAACTGGAGTAGGGTAGGCCCTAAATCCAACACAACTGATGTCCTGCTATGACAGGAGACACAGATGTGAGGACAATAGCATGTGATGGTGATGGCAGGGAAAGGTGTGATGAATCTGCAAACTGAAGGACACTGTAGTGTCTCTGTCATTCTCTAGACATCAGGAAGACACCTGAAAGGGATTCCTCCAAACCTCTCAGAGGGACCCGGAAGGAGGGACTTGTATGAGAAATGAGAAAATGGGTTTTTTCTTTTGTAAACCATGCAATTCGCAGTGTTCTGTTGCAGAATCCAAACACACACAGGCTGTAGGAGTGTTACAGCCTTCCTGGGCAGGTGGATATCTGTATGATAGCATCATTTTTCCTCAACAGGAAGAAGCTGGAGGCTCCCAGCTGTGAGTTTTGGTTTGGATAACAATATGCATGAGAGGGTACTGAATCTATAAAATCTGTAATAGGTGGGCTGGGAAACATATGTTACATCGTTGTTGAGGTTTTAGGTATTACATTTCTTTTGAATAAAGGGAAAATATTCAAAATATAATATTGTTGTTGTCCCAGGCTGGGTATCCTTCCAATATCCTGGCTTGTCTTAGGCAGGGTTTTCTCCCCACAGGGTTTTCTCTCCTGTCCTGTCTTCCTTTTTTTGCTATTTTCTCAGCTGATTAGCCCCTGTTTAGAGCCCCTCCTCTGGGTGGCATTGAATGAATTTTCTTTAGTCTTTTAATTTTCAGATAAAATCTTATATGCATAGAGAGAATCTTAATTGCTTCTTAAAGGACAGCAATGGAGCTATACTTTGTGATTAGTAGAATAGGTAGTTTGTAATTAGTGTTCTGTTGTTACCACCATTAATAGATAAACCAAAACAACAACAGCAAAATGTAGTTGTTTCTTTCTTTGTTTTTTTCTCTCTACTCTTTGCGGGTCTGCCACCCAGCTCCCAAATAAATATACCAAGGCTTGTTTCTAGCCATCTTTTCTTAAATCATCCCATTTACCTTCTTCCTCTGGGCTTTTCTCTTTCTCTATTCTATACACCTTTTTTTTTTACTTCTTAATCCATGGCTTGCTGTGTAGATGGGTGGCTGGTCCTTGATGTCCTGCTCTCCTTTTCCTTTCTCTCCCTGGTCTTCTCTTCCCAGACTTCTCCTCCTATTTATTCTTTCTGATTGACAGCCTGACCTTTTTGTTATCTTGCCTTGCTGTTGGCCATTCAGCTCTTTATTAGACCAATCATGTGTATTAGGCAGACAAAGTAACATAGTTTTACAGAGCTAAATAAATGCAATATAAAAGAATGCAACACATCTTTACATCATTTTTCATAGCATAAACAAATGTCACACACCTTAGCATAATATTCCACAACAACCAATCATCTTTATGTTCAAGAAGCCTGATACAGCAGACACATGTAGGGATGTAACCGAGAAGCATGTCAATGCCATGTAACAGCCAGGTAGAAGAGGACTCTGACATAGGCAACAGTCTGCCTTGTCTTGCCTAGGAAGTCAGGGAACACATGCTCTGGTGATGTGCAAGTTGACAAGATCCCTGATGACCGCTGTAGGACTGATTCAAGGGTGACAAGATCCCTGATGGCTATTGTAGGACTGGATTCAAGGATGACAAGATCACTGATGGCTGCTGTAGGACTGATTCAAAGATGATAAGATCCCTGATGGCTGTTGTAGGACTGGATTCAAGGGTGACAAGATCCCTGATGGCTGCTGTAGGACTGGATTCAAGGGTGACAAGATCTCTGATGGCTGCTGTAGGACTGATTCAAGGATGACAAGATCTCTGATGGCTGTTGTAGGACTCAATTCAAGGGTGACAAGATCCCTGATGGCTGCTGTAGGACTGATTCAAGGATGACAAGATCCCTGATGGCTGTTGGAGGACTGGATTCATGGATGACAAGATCACTGATGGCTGCTGTAGGACTGGATTCAAGGATGACAAGATCCTTGATGGCTGTTGTAGGACTGATTCAAGGATGACAAGATCACTGATGGCTGCTGTAGGACTGTATTCACGGGTGACAAGATCCCTGATGGCTGCTGTAGGACTGGATTCAAGGCCATCTGAAATTCCACGAGGAGGTTATTATTTTAACATTGACCTATATATTTCGATATAGGTGAAGTGAAAACTCAGACATTAAGGGTTAATTCTAGCCTGCCTGTGCTAACTCCTTTGCTGTCTGACGAATGTATTATTAATTTACTTAAAAAATTCCTTACCATACAAGGTACTATGGTTTGTTCCTCTTCCACAAAAGTGCCCAGCCATAGAAAAGTCCTTCTCCTGCTCCTGAGACAGGGATCCATGCTCATGGTGCCCCTGATTGGCTGGTAGCTGGTAGCTTCAGTGATCATTTGCTTTGGTGGGACGTGATCCTATTTAAGAAGAACCGAAGTGAATATCTGTCCCATGTCTTCCCCCAGTATACTTTTAGACACTAGCAGGTCACACTTGTACTCTGTACACCATGAGCTACACAGACTTTTCGTTTCCCAATGTCAAAAATGTCTCCAAGGCATGGGTTTTATAACCAGTTATTGGAGAAATTTAACAACTGCTTCATTGTCTTCTAGTGCATCCCGAGAAGGATCCTGGGTGTATTTGTGTCATCGCAATATTACTGGAATGAATGACTGGAAGTCTCCCTTTGAAAGACAAAGCTTTTGCAAATCCCATTGTTTTAGCATTTTGGTTAAAAACAAAGAAGTGAAAGCATTTCTGCTCAGCTCTCAACCATTCAGTGTGCTGATATAATGTGTACTGTTGAGATTTTCATACAGCTTTTTTCAAGCTAGGAAATGAAGTTCAAAAATACCCATTGTAAACAAGGGGACCTAGAAACCTCTGACATGACCAGTTCATGGGTGGGAAGTTATTATTATTATTATTATTATTATTATTATTATTATTATTATTATTATAGATAAGAAAGAGAGAATAGCCAGAGGTCTTTGGGGAAATCTCTGGGACAGAGTAGATTGACATTGGCTTGTGCTATCTTTCTGGGAGCAGAGAGAAGTGTGCAAGAAAGGAAAATTCTTCTGGGTTATAAAGAAAAACCCTTAGCTGCAGAGTGGGGTGGCAGGGGCAGGGAGGGCTGAGGCCTGTGGCTTAGGTGTGTACTTAGGCACACATCAGCAGGGAAGTGGCTCTTCCTGGCAGATAGAAACCTGAGGAATGATGACATTGAGCAGCTGTCTTTCCATAGGGTACCTACAGCTAAGCCAAGACTGTCATTTTGGAGTTCCCTTTGGACCTAACACTGGTGTCTAATGAATATTCTATGTCTTTCAAGTGTAATACTTAATAGGTATTTTTTGCCAAGTATTGGATTGATGTCTCCATTATCTGTAGCACAATTAATAAAAAGCCGGAGACGGAGGTTGCGATTCAACTTGAAGGTCAGAAAAGCAAAACAGTTAGCCACTGGCTCTTACCTCTACCTCAGTCTGAAATGGCAATCCTGCCTCCAGTAATCTTCAGAATGAGACTGTGTGTGAGAGCTGTCTCCTCCTGTTTTATATTCCTCGCTAGGGCTGGCATTAAAGGCATGCACCACTACCGCCTGGTTTCTATGACAAACTATTGTGGCTGTTATAATTATGCTGGCCTGCCCTGTTACCTGCGTATCCTGTTCCTTTAAGAGACAACTCACACCTCCTCTCTCTCTCTGTGTTTTTTCTTCTGAAGAGGCAGCCTCTGCCTTTTCCTCCTTCCTCTTTCCTCTCTTTCTCTGTCCCCCCTCTCTTTCTCTCTCTTCCCCATACCCCCTTACCCTTAAACCCTCCCAAATACACACTAAATAAACTCTATACCCAAACTCTCTCCCCATTGTGTATCTCTCTGTCTCCCACCCACTGCGGCCTCTCCCACCCACAGTTGGACCTGCAGGGTCACTTGCGCTGTAATACTTTCATTGGTTCCATGACTGGGATTAAAGGTGTGGTCACCACTGCCTGGTCTGTAAGGCTGACCAGTGCAGCTGTTTTACTCTTTGAACTTCAGGCAAGCTTTATTTCTTAAAATGCAAATGAAATATCACTACAATTATCCTATGAGGTTGGTGCTTGGCGACTTAAAGTGTAATGTAGCCTTATTCAAAGTAAGTGGAGGCCGCCTTGGCTTGGTTTGGTTCGGAAAGATCTCTTCTTGGCTTTGCACATAAAGGAAGAAGATATGTGTAGTATTCCCCGGTGAAGTGGCTCTTGGGAGCTGAGGGAAACCTGGCCGGTTTGTGTGAACTTCAGGGTACTCTCTGTTGACTTTCTCCGGTAAACACACAGTCTTCAGGGCACCCCCAGAGGCTCCAGTGAGCAGAGTTTGAAAACCAGTCAGTGAGAAAAACATCAACATGTTAGTCCATTACTGCAAGAGTTTTTTAAAAGCAATTATTGCCAATAGTTGGGTATTGTGCAAGGTCAAAGGAAAAGTACAGATCATGCTGACAGTCGAAAATCAGTTTCAACATTTGATCTTACCCAAAAGGCTGAGATGTGCTGAAAATCAGCTTCAAAACTGATTGTTAGGATGCTTTTGTAATGTTTTATTTGCTTAAAAATAAGGAAAGGACAACTTAGTTTTATAAAAAGTTAGAGAAGTGAATAACACATCATTTTAGAATTATGACATTTCCAGTAATGTTCCCTTTGAAGTAAATTAGTTGTTTCATTTAGGAAAAAACAGATTTTTCCCTCTACTTAATATCTGGCTATGTATCTCATAGCTCAGGCAAGCCTCAAATCAATGTGTAGACTAATTTGGCCTTAATTCCCCCTCCTCCTGCCTCAGTCTCCAAATTCTGGGATTGCAGATGAGTGGCCCTATGACTGGCTTTCAGTCAGATGTGGACCCGAGTAAATAAATCATCAATCCTTATGTAGCCTATAATGTGGAGACAGGAGAAATAAACCTAAGAGACTTTTAAAATTTAGTTTGTGAATATTACTTTTGAAAATAATAACCCATTTATTTTATTCATGAATGATTGCAGTGTTTTAAGTTTTAAGAATTCTAAAAATTAAAGGGGTTCCCAAGTGTCCAAGAAGATGTCCCCATCTTGTTCCTTGGGCAGCTGAGGAGAGGGTGCCTGAACTGGCC
>LOJH01021528.1:0-20268 GCA_001685095.1 Ellobius talpinus
TAATGAAAAAAGAAAAAAGAAAAGAGTGGTGTGTGTGTGTGTGTTGTGTGTGCATCTGGAAAAAGGCACTTAGGGAAAATACAGTGAAATGTTGACTGGCAATTCTTCCTTTTATACTTCTCTTTCTTATTCTTCTGCATTTACAAATTTTCTCCAGCACATCTGTATTCTTCTCATAACAATACATGTGCTTTTAAAAACTCAGATACCAATTTTCTTATTCAACAAAATTGGTTTATTTATTTTTTAGCATACAGTGTGAGTCAAGCAATATTTCAGACACAGGTATACTGTGCTGAGAAATTTTAACAGGCACAGTTTTCTCAAGATAGCCTCTAGCTGGTACTGAACTTCTCTTTATCATTTTTTGCACAACTGTCTTCTGTAACCTTAATTCATTCACTCCCCATGGGAAGGAACCATGTGGTCCTCTTCTATGGTGCCCTGTAACATTATACCCCTTACATTTGGCAGAAATTCAACAGTGGATTTTATCTTAACAATCTGATACCCTTTGAGCATCATCAGTTTCCTACCAGTTAATACAGGACGAGCAGATGAGAGCGGCATCCCCATTCTGGTTTGTTCCTGTATAGTCACCTTCCTCCATTGACATGGAAGTGATGGAGTTAAATATTCATTCAAAGTCACAACCTGTGGTGGTGTTATAGTTTAGGGGTCAAATCCTTTTACACATAATGCCCTACTCCAAAACTCGGGTGTTGAAGGGTTAGTCTCCTATTGGTGGCATTACTGAGAAGCGACCGGATCATAAGCGCCCTACCTTCATCAACGGATTCATTACTGGAGCCAAGTGATGTGAGGGAACCATCGGAAGGTGCTGGAGATGCGGGAGGTGGGTCTGCAGGAGGAGGCAGCTCACTGGAACTGCATCTTGAAGAGGTATCTTGTCCCTGCTCCCTCCCCACACCCCCTCTCACCATCCCCCCTTTTCTCTCCCCTGCATCCTTCCCTCTCCCTCTCTGCTTCCCTGCTGGGAGGTGAGCAGTTCTTTCCTTCCACCATGATCCTTTCCCCAGCCACAAGCCTGAAAACAATGGAACCAGCTCAACCCAGACCTTCCTCTTGTAGTGTTGTGTCCTTGCTAACTGTCACAGGAAGCTGCCTTCAGCAGCTGGGGTTTCCTGGAGGCACATCCTCTATAAAGAAGAGATTGTCTTTACCCAAACTCCACAAAATAGACAAGGAATCTGGGTTTTCCCACCTCAGGCAGCTTGATGACATAGCAGGTGCTCTCCACTGTTTTCATGGCCTACATACCTGGGCAAAAGGCAAAGCCTGTGGGCCTGTCTTAGAATAATATTTTAATGTATAAAACAAATACATAGGATCCCAAGGAAAACTACTTATACTGAAGTATATCTCTTATAATATTATGTCTCAAACATATGTATTATACAGGAATAGATTTGCTTCTTTGAACCACATTAAAAAAAAAACACTACCCTTGAAAAAAAGCAATTAAGTTTTATTTTTAAAAGACATAAGGGCTGTTTTGCCCAGCTCGAACATGAACAAGAAACGGCGGGAGGTAGTGCATTTGCTGTTTGGTACAAGCCAATTGATTTTGACTTTGTGTGAGTTCCCAAACCATGCTAAGGATTCAATCCTTAAAGATACATTACTGCAAACGGAATTAAGGCTTTCATGATTTTTACAAATTAAATAGAGATTTCTTTCATGGAGCACAAAAATTCCCCCAAGTTTTTTAGTTAAACTCTAGTCAAATCTGCTTATTATTACTGTACGTGTATGTTATTATTACTGTATGGGGTGGTGGGAGAGCATGCTCATGTAAGGGTCAGAAAACAGCTTGGTAGAGTTGATTCTCCTTTTCCGTCTTTGCATTGGTACCAGGAAATGAACTCAGGTTCTCAGGCTTGGGAGGCAAGTATCTACTGAGTAGCCTCACCAGCCATCAGGTTGGTTTTTATCCGCCGCTCAATGAGCCAATGTTTGGCAAGATAAGCACCTTTAAGAGATTGTGTCAGTAAGAAAATGTGACTCTGTGGTTCGGGTTCGATGCTAGTAGGAGACAAATGTGTCTTGGGAGAGTTTTGGTTTGCAGGTGTTTGCAGGTGTTTGCAGGTCTTTGCTTTGAAACAATTTGACAGAATCTTGTAACTCAGCTGTGATGACCAGGTGCTTCTTCTAGCCTTCCCAAGGATGGCGGCCTCAGCCTCTTTTCCTGCTAACAGCTTAGCCAGGAAGTCTAGAGATGCTTCCGGGAGCCTCCATAACAGCTACATCAGAGCATGGGATTGAGATTCATCTCATCCGAACAATCAAAACTGTCTGCGTGTCAGCCAACCAGTAGACACACTTCTGCCACTCAAACTGCCCTGGCCCTTGGTTTTCTTCCTTCATTAAAAGAAAAAAGTAAAACTTCCCCCTTTGAAGACAATGAGCTACCTCTCTGTGAAGAAGTTGTAGCAATTGTAAAGGGGTTGCTATACCCAGGTTCTGGTCCCAGGTTTCAAAATCTTCTGTGAGTCCAGTTCCAGAGGATTCAAGGCCTTCTTCTGCCTCTATGGGCAACAGGCACACACATGGTACACAAATATACATGCAGGGGAAACATACATGTGCACAGAATAGAAAGACCTAGAAAGGATGTCCCCTGCACTTCATTTTCTGCTAGTTTTCCCTGACAAAACCCTTAAACACTATTACTCAAAACAAACTTTTAAGAAAATGAGGGACTTTTTGAACAAAACTTCTCATGGGATTTTTGGGAGCAAATAGCAACTGTTCATTCAAAACTATCCCCAATAATCCATCCTACAGCATCCCAGGAGACTCCAACTTGGCCCCATCTCCCAACAGGATGGAGATCAACTCTGTAAGCACACGAGTCTTTGTGGTCCCTTAAGCAAACCATACCTTGCTTCAGATACACCAGCCGTTCTTCATAAAGGACAACCTTTGACTGAGAAACCACTTCCGGTTTTTCCTCTTGTTTAGGCTGACAAATCCACTCACTACTTCCAGTGTGTATAGACCAGGCTGGCCTCAAACTCAAAGAGATCCACCTGCCTCTGCCTCCAGAGTGCTGGGATTAAAGGCAGGTGCCACCACTGCCCAGCGTGATCAAATTTCTTTAGTGGTATGAGCCCCTTTTTGTTTAGCATCTGATAGGAAATTTCAAGAATCTGCCCAAAACATTTTTTTATGAAATTGCAACGACATGTTGGAAATCACGTGGTTTTTTTTCTTCATACTCACATGCTTCTAACCTGTCCTCTTATATGGATGGATTTTTCTACACAGGCAAAAGACCTGACTCTGTGTCTTTTCTCTTTCAAAAGAGAAAAGGAAGGAAAATCTTTTTGCCCCCATCACTTCATTGACATAAATGAAACGAGACACATTTTCCACTAGACCTTCCTTTTCTTTGCCCATGCAAGATAAATTGGGTCTGTAAAAATAAATAAATAATAAATAAGGCTAAGACAAAATATTTCATTCCACTGACATTCTTTGGAGCCTAATACTTTGTTTGTGGTTCATAAAGTAATTTGTTTGATAAATTTACATAGGAGGGAATAATTTATATGTTCAGCAAAGTGAGAAATATTCATTAAATTCTATAACAAGCGAGTAAAGCGAGGCAGATTTTACAAGTCAGGAGGTCAGCACTGTTAGCATCGTTTAGCGTTGGTATCGATAGAACCCTGCTTTTGTGGCAGGTGAACAGCTGCCTTTCTAGAAATCACGATTGTCATTTCTGATATTGTCAGCATCTCTCCCAAAGGTGTTTTGTAAATGTGTAGCATTTTCACCACATCATAGCATAAGAACATCAATAGTGTGCTGTGTCTGGAAGACTAAACAACATAAAGCAGATGCTGTACAAAGAGCAAAAGGGAAAAACAAAGCCGAGAAAGGACTTCTACTTCAATCAGGGCTTATTACACTGTGTGTGTCCCAGGTCACTGCGCCATCTGTCAGCAGTCGTCAAGTGTTGCTTTAAATGTCACACTGACAGCCCAGCGGTCAGACACATTACAGTTGCTCCAATCCACTTGAGGCTGCACTGCCCACCGAGAGTGGAAAATTCACGTGAGGATGAATATGGTTTGCAGAACTTTAGGGAACTTTGAAAGCTACTCTACCTGTCCCACGTGTTGAACTAAAAACAACTTCAGAGAAGGAACATTGGAAGATCCGGTTCACTGCTGTCTTAGTCAGGGTTTCTATTGCTGCTATGAAACACCAGGACCGAAAGGCAAGTAAGGGGTTAAAGTGGTTTAGTTGGCTTACACTTCAGCATTGCTGTTCATCACTGAAGGAAGTCAGGCCAGAAACTCAAACAGAGCAGAAACCTGGGAGAACCTGAAGGCAGGATCTGATGCAGAGACCATGAGAGGGGAGCTGCTTACTGGCTTGTTTCCAATGGGTTGCTCAGTCTACCTTCTTAAAGAACCAGGACCAAGAACCCAGGGATGGCACCACTCACCATGGGCTGGGCCCTCCCCCATTGATCACTAAAAGAGAAAATGCCTTAGAGCTGGATCTCAAGGAGGCATTTCCTCAGCTGAGGCTCCTTCCTCTGATGACTCTAGCATATGTCAAGCTGACACACAAAACCACCTAATGTGTCTGCCCCTGGCTGCCCCACTGGTGCATAAAACTGCCAGGTAAGAGCCAGTCAGCCATGCCATGCTGTAGGAGAGTCTAAGAGGAAGAGTGATCTCCAGCTGCCTCCCAGCCAGACTCTTAGCTGTTGCAATTTCAAAATACCGGTGGGTGTAAATAACATTCCAGATATCCACACCAACTGTAATGTGATATGAAAATATTTGTGCTGTCTATTGATGACAGGATCACAGGCCATGCTAATCCTACTGGTTTGTTTCTACGCTTGTCAATTGAAGGAAACACCACTTTTCACAGAGGGGCTGGTGAAAAGGAAGTTGGAGGGGGCTAGAGAGGTGGCTCAATGGTTAAGAGAAGAAACTGCCCTTACAGAGGACCTGCCTTTGGTTCCCAGGCCACACATCAAGCATCTCATAAGCACCTATAACTCCTGTTCCAGGGGATCAGAGGTCCCTGGCCTCAGAAGCACCTGCATTCACATGCGTACACCCAAACAGATACACAAAAACACATAAGAAAAAATAGCATAACTTGCCAAGTGATGGTGGCACAAATCTTCAATCAAATCCCAGCACTTGGGAGGCAGAGGCAGGCGGAGCTCTGTGAGTTCAAGACCAGCCTCGTTTACAGAGTGAGTTCCAGGACAGCTAGGGCTACACAGAGAAACCCTGTCTCAAAAATAAAATAAAATAATCCTTTCTTTAAAAAAAATCTCTCTTTCTTTCTTTCTCCTACTTGTGGATCAAGATGCAAGCTCTCAGTTACTGCTCAAGCACTATGCCTCTCTCTCTGCAGGCTGCCATTCTCCCCGCCTCGATGGCTGTGGACTCTTAGTCACTGTTCTACTGCTGTGAAGAGACACCATGACCATGGCAATTCTTATTTTAAAAAAAGGCGTTTAATTCCAGGCTTGCTTACAGTTTCAGAATCGAGTCCCCGCATCATGGTGGGGAAGATGGTAGCGTAGTAGCACACATAGTGCTGGAGAAGAAGCTGGGAGCTTTCCATCCTGATCTTCAGGAAGAGGGAGAGAGGAGGACTAGACCTGGATAGCACTTTTGAAACCTCAAAACCTACCCCCCAGGGACACACTTCCTCCAGCAAGGCCACACCTCCTAATCCTTCTAAGCCTTACAAAGAGTTTCCACTCCCGGTGACTAAGCATTCAAACATATGAGTCTATAGGGGACAAACTAATTCCAGCCTTTCCATACTCTGAAACTGTAAGGCCCAAGTTAAGTGCTGCTTTTTATTAAGGAAGGGGTGGGGGACAAAAAAAAGCAAACTAAAAATTTCCCTCTGAAGTATTGTGGACTCTCTGACTCCTAGTCCACTAGCCCATTGGAGGGAGGGTCCAGGGACCCCAGTTAAGAGCCACCGTGTTATATGTTTCTTCATGGTTTGTGGAATCAGTTCCATATTTCAGGTAAGAGAAAGAGGAAATTGGTAAGCTTTCATAATATTAAACTTGGATTTTTTTTCTTCTTTGCTTTTAAAATGTTATTTTGAAGAAATGATAGGAGTAGATAAATTTTTAAATGACTTTTCTGGATAAACATGAGAAGTCAACAATCCAGTCAGTTCCTCAATACACGTTTTTCCCCTTTGGGTGCTGTGAATGGAACTCAGGCCTCACACATGCTGAGAAAAACATTCTACTCCTGAACCACGCCCAGAACTCGTCTAGAAAACCAGTATTGCCCCTGGACAACATGACAAACCCACCAAACCCCGTTGTCTACTCCCTAATGAGTGCATGTCCCCACTCTTCTGAGAAAGTGGCTCCTCCCTAGGACAGAGTGAAGTCCTAGGAAAGCTAAGCCATTTGGAGCAGTCATTCTCTTGCCATAGATGGGTGTGTAAGGTGAGAACTCAATCTACCCAGCTGAACCTGCAAAGGAAGGGCTTTTGTCTGGTGTCTGGAAATGCTGAGATCATCAGCTAGCACCAGGGAAGCTGACACCCAGATAAGGATGGCACAGTAAAGACTGAGGGACCTACGGTCCTTGAGGACATCTTAGAGGTGATCCTACCAGGAACCATGCCCCCACTGGACTTCTTGCCGTGTAAGATGATGGCCAATTGTATGTGACCATTGACTTCTTTGATTGGCACATAATTAGATGTATTTAAGGTGTACAATGTCATGTGTCAGTTCATGTACACTCTGTGAAATCTCCAAATTAGAGTAATAAGCATAACGATTACTCCAAACATTTACTGTTTCTTTCTAGAATCTTCAGGCTAATTTGAAATAGTCATTGTTATTGTTAACTGTGTTCTCCCTACTGTGCTGTAGAATAAAAACCTTACTCTTCCTGCTGTCTAATTAAAGTTAGGCCCAAGTCCTCTGCCCTCAATAGTTTGTGACAATTTTCATTTTACTCTCAACTTCTATGAGACAAATCTTTATGGATTCCTCATATGCTGTGAGACAATATGGTATTTGTTTCCTGGTGCCTGCCTTGTTTTTCTGTACTTTAATATTCTTGAGGTCTGCCTATGTCACAAATGATAGGAGTTCAAACTTCACATATGTACCACATTTTCTTCATCCACTTGGCAGATAACGGACACTTAGGTTTTAAATTCTTATCTTGGCTATTATGGGCATCACTGCAGTGAACATAGGTGTGAAGGCATCTATAATGTATTGATCTCTTTTCCTTTGGGTATATGCCCAATAGCAGGACTCCTGAATCAGATGGTGTGGTGGTTTGAAAGGAATGACCCCCCCATATGTTTGAAAGCTTGGCCCTCAATTGATAAAACTGTCGGAGAGGATTAGAAAGTGTTGTTGGAGACAGTGTGTCACTGAGAGTGGGCTTTGAGGTTTCAAAGGACCCCATTTCCTCCAGTGTCCTCTCAATTCCTCAAACTGTTGAATAAAGAGGAGAGTTCCCAGCTGTTCTGCCACCATGCCTTTACTCTGCCAGCATGGACTCTAATCCTCTGAAACCGTAAGCCCAAGTAAATGTTTCTTTTAATAAGTTTCATTGGCCATGGTGCTTGCCAAAGCAATAGGAAAGTAACTAAGATAGATGGTAATTCTGGTGTCAGTTGTTTGAAGAACCTCTGTACTTTGAGGGAGTTCTTTAAGGTACAGGTGATGTCATCATACCTGACTGTGTCAGGTATGGGCACCTTGGGAAACATTAAGAAGGGGCCCCTGCCTTTTCAAATGCCTTCCTACATGTAGTTCTTAATGTGTTAGACCATCTCAGTACATACAGATCACCTCTTCTATAATTCCAACTCAACCCTCACACCTCACCAGGTCCTGCTTATTTACCCTATGGTTAGGTCACTAATCCTCCCTGCTGTTCTGTCTGTACTGATGGCTCCAACCCAGTTAACTGCCAGCTCTTGTCTGGTCTAAGTCATCAGTTCCCCTTCTACTAGGGACATTTCCAGACAGAAGACAAAGGAAATTTGTTGTGCTGATGATCAGTTCATGTTACTTTCCTCTTTAAATCTTTGCCATGGTTTTCTGCTGCTTGTAGAATATGGAGAAAACCACGTAAATATCTACAAAAACATATAGAAATCTGGCCCAATATATAGCCCTCAGCTCCCACCATGCTGCCTCCCACTTCCTCCCCATCCCCATGTCCAGTTAAAGCATCCAGATCTCAGCTTAGCCTTCATTTCCTCAGGGAAACATCTCATGGCCACACCCTTCACCTGGCTCCTGGTGTATATTCTCACGACTCCACAGAGCCTTCCCAATGATTCAGTACAGTCTTTTGGCTCACTAGTGGATGCACAGACTTTAATACAGTAGAGAGAGAAAGAGATACATAGATAGAGAGAGAGAGAGAGAGAGAGAGAGAGAGATTCAAAACATATTTGTAGAAGGAACAGATAAATGCTCCCAGATAAAATCACCCCTTGAAGGAGCTTGTCCCCATAGATCTAGCTTAATCAATAGCACCCAAAATCCCCATTCATCAGTTCCATGTGTTCTGTTCACAAACACAGAAGCTTGCACTTGACACTCCCTCTAGCGGAATGCTGAAGGAGGAGGAGCTACTTGCCTCCTAGTGTGGGTCCAACGATGACCCAAAGCAAATCCCACCTTCTCTCCAAATCACTAAAGGAGGAAATACTGCACTGTACACATTATATACTGAATGGGTGTGTCCCTCAAAGCTCCTACATTGGAGTCCTTACCCCTTATGCCCTATAGAGGTACTAGGAAGTAGAGCCTTGAAAGGTATTTAGGTATAGATGTAATGAGAGTATTTAAGGATAAATAGATAAAGTCCCCATGATGAGATTACTGTCCTTCTAAAGGGAAAAAAATCTAGGGTCCGCCCCTCTGTTTACCACTTGATCTTCAATCTCCCGGCCCCACAACTGTGAGAAAATGAATGTCCGTTGCTGGAACTACCAGCCTGTGGTGTATAGCAGCCCCTGACAGTCACTATTCTGTTCCTGTGATAAACAGTGACTAAAGGCAACTCAAGGAAGGGTTCGTTTTGGTTTATAACTCAGAGGCTTGCTGTTAAGGATTTTAGAAATGGCATCTCATTTCATCTTCACAGCGACTCTGTGTGGTTCGCGCTCTTGTTATCCCACTTAATATATGAGACACTGGGGCTGAGAGCTGTCATGTACCTACCTAGCCAGCAAATGGCAGCACTGGAGTGATACAGAGCCGGAGAGAGCAACAGCAAATGACTTTCGGATTCCACAGGTCACACTCTATGCACTGTCTTCCTTTAAGATGTGTGGTTTCTTGAATGAGAAATGTCCCTCATAGACTTACGTATTTAAGTGCTTGGTTCCCAGTTGGTAGCGCTATTTGGAGGATGTTATGGAACTTTTAGGACAGGAGCTGCGCTGGAGGAAGTATGTCACTGGGGGTGAATTCTGGGGATTTATAGCCTTGCCCCACTTCTAGTTGGTCTCTCTGTTACCTGTGTGCAGTTGAGAGGTGATCTTTTGGCTTCCTGCTTCTGCCTCCATGCCTTTCTTACATTGCTGTCCTGTGAAGGACACCCCAAAATGCACATTAGGTTGTGGGGTATGTATGTGTTTGCACTATTACAGACCAATGGCTTCGTACATGTGAGGCAAGCCTTCTGCCACTGAGCCACATCCTAGCCTTCATGGGATTTCTTTCAACATTGTGGCAGCTTTCTCTGTCCCAAGACTCCAGACTGGTGAATTTCGTGGCACCGTCATGAGTCTGATCATCAAAAACCGTCTTGCAAGGATACAATTCAGAAATGGCTTCACAATGTGCACTTATTTGAACAACAGGAACAGCAACGTCTTCTTGATGCCTGCCTGGTATTTCGCTGAGAGCTGCTGCTTAACCACAAGCAAGAGGAAGAGAACATGTAAGTTGTGAGCATACCAAACGCCAGCTCAAATCAATCACTTCTAAAGGGCATGCATCCCCTCCAGAACAGGTTTAAGGAAATAAGCACGCAGACTTAATGGAAATTTTCAGAGTATATTGATTGAAATCTGTTGCATTTTCTTCCTATTTGAGAACACATCATTTTTACATTAGGCAATTGGTTTATGACTTAGGTAAATAGAAAACACAAAAAACTTTTCAGAGCTGGGGACTTTAGCGAGGATGCCTCGTTCCATCCCTCTGTGAGGTTCATACCTCCCTCCCTGTGGTCTTTCTGATGAGTCTCCTCCAGACTCCTTCAGAAGAAAGCCCCCTCTCTGCCCCACTGCTGATAGCAGTAATCATGACAACAAGCAGCTGCTCCCACAATGCATCACTCTCCTTTGTCTTCTTCCTCTGCAGAAAGTACCCCCTCCATCGGCCTGGAGCACCCCTCCCCTTCCCTGGCCTCCCTTTCCACCCCTGTTCACTACCATCAGCCTCAGAGACAGGCTCCGATATCATCGCCCACGGAAAGTCGTGTCTGTGCCCCAAGGAGGTAGTCAGAGCTTTTCCCAGTGGGCTTCCCTGATGCCTTGTTCCCACTCCTGTTCTAACTATCCCTTCGAAATGGTTTTTCTTTTATGTTCTGGTAATGCTAGGTCCCCACCCTATTGTGATAATGACCACTCTGTCCACACTGCTCCATTTTAAAACAGTTTTTTCATATTTGAACATTTCTAAAATCAGGTTGTTTTGGAAATAATGTGTACATTCAGTGTCATAGTGTTTGTGATTTTTTTTCCTTCTAAAAAGCTGTTATTATGTTAAGAGCACACCTTAAAAATCTAACAGCTATGTTTCGCGTGTCTTGACTGCAGGTTCCCAGGGAGCAGGAACTGTATTTTAGTCCGTCTGTGCATCTCCACCCTCAGAAGGGCACCTGCCAGGCAACTGGTGCCCAGTCGCTGATGGGAGGAGGTGAATCATGGGAGCGTCTTCGTCCTCTCTCTGCTGCTGCAGCAGGTAATTACACAGAGAAATACCTTACCTCAGAGCTCTGAAGCTGGGACATCTAAGGTCAAGGCGCTGCCAGCTGCAGTGTCTGGTCAAGCCTTTGTCCTCTTCCATGATGGTGCCATGTTAGCTGTGTCCATGGCAGAAGGCAGAAGGGCATGAGAGAACACTTTCTCCAAAGTCCACTTAGAGGGACATCAACCCATTGTTGATGGCAAAGCCTGCATGACCTAGACATCTCTAGTCAGGTTCTGTTCCCAACAAGGTAGGTTTGAGGATTTTTATTTTCAGTGCATGAATCTAGGGGATACATTGAGACCACAGCAAGAGAGGAAGACTAGGAGGAAGGAAGGGGACCCTAAACTTCCCATCCCCTGGAAAGTACAGGACTTCTCCAAGAGGATCTGCCTCCTCACTGCTCCCTGCATTTCCTGGGGGGAGGGGTGTCAAGACAACACAGCGGTGGCATACATCATAGGACACACTAAATTCTTCTTTTCATCTTCAGGAGACTCCCACAGGCTCTGCATTCCATAGCAAACACAATCTCAGCCACCTCTACCCTCTCTGGGTGGCTTCAAGAAAAGAATCAAATCTTTGATTTTTTTTTTTTTCTGAAACTGAACAGAGAACTTCAAGCTTGCTGCTCAAGTCCTCTACCACTGAGCTATATCCCCTGGAGCCTTTAATTCATTTCTTTTTTCTAAGATCTTTGAGGCCTGGCAGCTGACTGCCTTTGAGGCTCATTTGTAAACGTAGCAGCCATGCCTGGTAAACATGTATTATCCCGTCTCCTCTCCACTTCTTCTACAATCCTCCCAGTTTCAGAAAACAGTGGCTTTATTCCCGAAGACACTAAGCCAGAGAGGCAGTCCTGATTCCTCTGCCTTCTTGGTCCCACAGCTGGACTTCAGTGCCCACGTCTTGCACATTGATACTTTGTCCAGTTAATTTAGTCCTCGGGCCATGGCTCCTTTCCTAACAGCCTAACCTTCGTACACAGGTTCCCTGGCCTCTGCATTCTTCCCTCTATCAACTGTTGGCACGTCTGCACCTCAGACCTCTTCTTAAACCTTATTGCTTTCAGGAAGTCTTTTTGGTCAGGGCCTCCCACCATCAGCTTCCCCAGCAGGACGCTGTCTCTGTCATGTCCCAAAACGCTGACTGCTGTTTGCTTGGCTACTCTTGTTTCCCAACTTCATCTAGATGGTCTGGAGATAGTAAAGAGTTTGCTTTGCTCATAATAGCGCCAACATGCAGGAGATACTCAATATGCGTTTCTCGAATTACTGAGTTCAATAAAGGAACTGTGAACTTGATTGGGCAAGGTTTAATTCACTGGCAAATTGTTTGGCTCAATGCCACGAGACATCAGATTTAGGTGGGAAAACCAGCTCTGACAATGCAGCAATGGAACTTAGGTCATTCCATGAGGCTCGGGTTCTTCAGCTGAAAAAGTGAGGATAAAAACACGTCATATAGGACTGTCACAAGCTCAAGGGAGAGCGTATGTAGCAATGTGTTTCCCAACTACTGTGATTTCTGAGCGACCCCGGCTGCAGCAGCTGTAACAAAGGCCATGCAAGCTCAGCCTGGAGCCGTGACCGTCACCAGTGGGGCTCAACACCGAGTTCAGCATGTCTGTTCCATCTCCACGTCTTCTGCTGTCTCACACCACAAGGCCACTTTCAGAAGCCCTCATCACTGCCCCTTCCAGTACACTGTGTTGCTGTTGCTGGGGGATTTAATGAGCCTGAAGGCCCCGGAAATACACTGACTTCAAAGACAAAATGAATAGCATTGTGCATTTTAGTGCACCAGCAATTAGGAACAGCAGCCACCATGTACTCAGGAGGGCAGGAGAGATGAGGAGAAAAGGGGTAAAGTGACCTCATAAAGATACTTAATTTCATTACCACCAGACACAGTTTCCCATTATTGCTCTTGGTGTTTAATGGTTTTATGATTCCATCTATTGATGCTTAGCTAGTTCATTAACTGTGCTGCTAAAAATACAATTATCTCCAACAAACCTTTCATCACTAATAAAAAAAGGTGGGGGAAACTCCATCATTACCAGAAAGCAATGGGGTGGACACATTGGTATAGCAACACCTTGGCCCCAAATTAAGAAACTGAGACTAGGCTGTCAGTTCAAAAATTCAACCAAGCAACTTCTTTGCTTTTTCTTTAACTGATTCCAGCTAGCTTGGTGAACTAATTTTGCATAGCCAATTGGCACTGACGTTGATTGAGCCAGCTGAGTAAATCCATCATCGAGTTAGTGATGTGGCTGAGGTGTGAAAATCTACTTAATGGCCTATTCATTCACCAAGTGTTTACAAAACCTTTCCTGGATATCTTGCTTTGGTAAGACACATACCATACACATAAAAGAGGCAGGGGACACAAGGGTTTCCTCTTCAAGACCCTACAGATGAGCACAGACTTCTCTTAGGTATTTATAGAGCTATATAGATATATAGATGTAAATGCTAAGACTTGGGAAGGATCCCCAGTTATGGAGCTGAGGGTCAAGATCCCTTGAGGGTCAAGACCTCCATTCTTTATTTGGGACAGGGGAGGAGAAAGTGGATACTGAGCAGAGCAGGAAATGCACATGACTCTCTGTCCCACTTTAGCTGAAATCAACACAGTGACCTTCCATAGTGTGGATGAATGAAAATGGCCCCCATAGGCTCATAGGGAGTGGCACCATTAGGAGGTGTGGCCTTTTGGAGGAAGTGTGGTCTTGTTGGAAGAAGTGTGTCACTAAGGGTATGCTTTGAGGTTTCAAATGTTCAAGCGAGGCCCATTGTCTCTCTCTTTTCCTGCTACCTGCTTATTGGATGTAGAACTCTCAGCTCAGTCTCCAGCACCATGTCTGCCTGCATGTCACCATGTTTCCTACCATGACAAAAGTGAACTAAACCTCTGAACTGTAAGTCAGCCCCAATTAAATGCTTTCCTTTATAAAAGATTCCATGATTATGGTGTCTCTTCACAGCAATAAAACCCTAACTAAATGCATAGCCTACAGGGTCTAGTCTGGTCTCTAGCCACACTATCCTTACCTCTCTGAGGATCTGAGATCTGGGTCTATAGTCAGGAGGAGCCAGCGGGGTGACAAAAGTCTGTGTAAAGTGTTAGGCAACCTGTTTGCATTATTTATGGCTAGAATGTGAAATGCCCATCTCCAGACTCATGTTTAAACATTTTGTCCCCACTGTTTTTAGGAGGCTGTGGAACCTTCTGGACATATATACTAGCTGGAGTAAGTTGGCTACTGACTCTGGGGCACTCGTTTTCTGATTGGCCAGGATGCGAGTAAGCCACAACGCGATCCCATCACAGATCAAGCCGCTTCCATCATCCTGTCTTCCCTACCATGAAGCTGAGAGCCCACCCTCCTAAACTTGTCTCTGCTGGGTTTTCAGTCATGGTGGCAAGGAAATTACCTCACACAAAGAAGTCCTTATCTATTTTCCAGATTCCAAACTGTGCCGGGAAACCATGTACTCCTGGCCTCATCTACGACCTTTCCCCCATGCCCTCTCTGAGGGCCTCTTCACTATTCCTTAGCATGGCAGTCATTGCCCTTGTCCTATCCCTGTCTACAGTGCTCCTCCCATCCCCTGACCCCTGTCTGGTGGCCTTTTTCTGTATGTGTCTTGCTGGAGCTAGCACATGGCTCACTATGACATTTCTACTGTGAGTCTCCTCAGCTGAAGCGCTGCCTCCTAGATGGCAGGGATTTCCTCTGTCTTGCTCACCCCTCATTCCCTGGCACCACACACTCCCTGCCCTTTCAATGGTGTTTAATAAGCATCTTTTGGCCGAATCTTGTATCATTCACCATCTGTCAGTCCCAGGGGGACCCTCTGGATCCTGTAATCCCAGGGTTAGTCTGGCAGAGGACTTCCTCAGATGATCTCTCAATAAAGAGTACGGGAGAAGGTAGACTAGAGAAGGAGGAAAGCCCGTGTTCTCTAGGTTCCCTTCGCTCTCATTACTCTGTTGATCTCTCTAAAGCAGGGATGTGTTGTTTGCCTCTTTCCAAGTCTGACAAAAACAGAGCCCCTGCTGCTAGTGCTCCTTGTGACCTATCCCTCTGTGCCCTCAGCTTCTTACAATGCCTCTTCCTCTATTTGCTACTCAGCCATAGCTATTGTAGCCACTTCCTGTGGGAAATAAGCTCTAGGCCACTTTAAAACTTCTCTTTGCCATCCCAGGAGCTTACTCCTATCCAACCCATTACAAGGGTAAAATCCCCTCTCTGTTTGATAGACCTAGCGTGCTTTCTCTTCTTGACTGCATCCTGGCAGATACAATGAGTACATGGCAGAGGCGAGAGTCAAGATAGAAACATGGCCCAAGGGACCCAGACAGCCTAGGGAAAGGACAGCACTCCAATAGAGGTGATCCCACCCCTCAACTCTGAGAGAAAGAAGGAAGCTCCGACGAATACACACTGGTCCATCAGTGCCAACAGCCAGAGGCAGACTGACATCCCTTGATGGTGGAGTGGCACTAACTCTCTCTCCTCCCTTCCTCCCTCCCTCTCATCACTTCTTCCTGTGTGTGGATGAAATGTGATTGGCCAGTTTCTTTTTCCTGCCACCACTCCGTGCCTTTCAGTCAGGAATCATAAGCTAAAACAAACCCTTTCTTCCTCAAGTTGCTTTTGGTCAGAGCATTTTACCACATCAACTCATAGGAGCAGTGACTCAAACTCACCTGAGGAGGCTCTGAGGACCTCTGACCCAGGGATGTGTCTCAGTCAGTGTTCTATTGCTGTAAAGAGACACCATGACCACAGCAATGCATTTAAAGGAAAACATTTCATTGGGGCTGGCTTACAGTCTCAGAGGTTTCATCCATTATCATCTCGGCAGGAAACATGGCAGCAGGCAAACAGATAAGGTACCGGAAAAGGAGCTGAGAGTTCTACTTGATCCGCAGGCAGCAGAGACAACTGCTTACCATACTGAGTGAGCATAGCATTAGCCAAGGAGACCTCAAAGCCCACCCCCCACAGTGACACACTTCCTCCAAAAAGGCCACACCCACTCCAACAAAGTCACACCTCCTAACTGTGCCTCCCCCCCCCAGGGTCATTTCCTTTCTAACCACCGCAGGATGCTTCCCAGGCTTGAGGTTAATAATACCTGGCTCTCTGCTAAGTCTCTACTTGCTACCAGGAAGGAGAATTAGGTAGGCTGGAGAACCAAACTCCCAGGATTCCAGAACCCCTAGTCCAGAGGCTGTGCTTCCCATGTCAATGAACACCCCCCCGTAAATGACTTTTGAATTCTGTAATTACTCAGGAAATGTCACGTTTGCCACTGTGCTGTTAGTACAGCAAACAACTCCACACCAATGTAAATATTTTCCATGGCATCATTCCAGCTCTCTGACGCGTGTGCTTCCAGATGATCACACAGGAGACGAGAGCACATCTTCTGTTACGAGACGCACTTACAGGAGGCTACCAGGAAGCCAATGCCACTCATCTGGGAGATCTGGACTGGGCCCTGCATCAGGACCCATGTCTGTGTTTTCTTACTAGAGACTGCTCAGTATCTGCCTGGGTTGGGAAATGAAGGACTGGCATTTGAGCAGTTTTCCCAGCAGCCATTAATGCAGGTGTCTCTGGGACAGAAACAGTAGAGAAGCCAATTGCCTTTAAGCAAGTCACTGGGCTGTACCGGCCTCTGTTGCCTGGTCTGTCAAATGAGAATATCGATTTCATCAACTAATCAAAATGAGGTTACTGTCACGCATGGCTGTCCTCTGAGCCAAGCAACTGTCATTTAGGGGAGTTCTTCTGTATCCCCTTGAAAAGACCATCCCAGCTGGGCTAATTGCTCCCTTCCAACAGACAAATGGATAAAGAAAATGTGTTTCACATATATGCAGGCGTTTCTTTCACATACTCATAAAAAAGAGCAAAGTTAAAAAAAAAGAGCAAAGTTATATCATATGAAGGAAAATACATGGAACTGGACATCATCATGTGAAACTAAATAAACCAAAGCCAAAAGGACAAGTATTGCATGTTTTTCTCTAATATGTGACATTTAGGTCCAAACATACTTGTATATGTGTATGGTATGGAGACTGAATATAAATCATATGTCTTATAATTAATGATACAGCATAGATATCATACGAAAGTAGAGAAACAACTATAGTGAGGAGGAACGGAAACTGTGGGAAGCTGGAAGGAGGGACAGAGGAAAGCAATGGAGGACCCAAACATGAGCAAAGTACAATGATATTTATGTATGGAATGTCATAAAGGATTTCAACATTTTACTTGATAACTAAAAAACGACTTATAAAGGAAGAGGTCCAAAGTTTGCTGGGATGTTTTGCTAATGAGAATGTAAGAAACTGCCCCATCATCCAAATTCTAGTGGAAGGAAGGTAGTATAAACTCTCCGAAGCAGTTTGGAAACTTCTAGAAAGCTTTCAAATGCAGGGTGGGGGATGGAGCATGTGGGCATGTCTTTAAGGCATTTTCTTAATTGCTAATTGATGCAGGAGGGCCCAGGCCATGTGGGTGGTGCCAGGCATGTAGGCCTGAGCTATATAGAGAAAGTTACTGAGTAGGTGGGGGAAGGAAAGCCAGTAAGGCCATTCCTCCATGGTCACTGCTTCAGTTCCTGCCTCCAGGTACCTGCCTTGAATACCTTGGCATTCCTCAATGATGGAGTACACTCTGTCAGCCAAAAAGCCCTCTCCTTCCCTGGATTGCTTTTGCTCAGTGTTTTATTATAGCGACAGACTTACACGTAGCAATTCCACATCTCATTATGGAACTTTGAGAAATTTTCATCAAGAAAAAAATAATACTATAGAGGTTTGGGGGGGTTGTATTAATTTTGCTCTGTTTTTGAGGGAGAGAGGGTACTGGCAAGTTTTATGTCAACTTGACACAAGCTAGAGTCATCTGAAAAGACTGGGAAAATGTCCCCACAAGGTCAGGCTCGAGGCAAGACTGTAGAACATTTTCTTAATTGGCTAATTAGTTTCTTAATGATGTGGGAGAGTCTAGCCTATTGTGGGTAGTGCCTTCCCAGGGCTGGTTGTCCTGGGTTCTGTAAGAAACCAGGCTGAGCAAGATATAGGGAGCAAGCCAGGAAGCAGCACCCCTCCATGGCCTCTGCCTCAGCTCCTGCCTCCAGGTTCTTGCCCTGCTTGAGTTCCTGTCCTGACTTCCTTCAGTGATGGACTCTGATGTGGAAGTGTAAGCCAAATAAACCCTTTCTCCCCAACTTGCTTTTGCTTGTAGTGTTTCATTGCAGCAACAGTAACCAGAACAAGGGGGTTTGTCTGCTTGTTTGGTATCGGCACAACTCTAACAGCAAGCCAAAAGCCTGCAATGCAGAACTATTTAACTCAGTAGCTCCTACCCCCACTCCGTACAATAGAAAGCAAAATAGATCACATGTGTCATTATGCATTGCTAAGTGATGCTCGCTCGGAAAGTGCACATGGCAGTGGTAATATGCTATAAATTGTGTAGAAAGAAAACACATATGCACATGTATTCAGTGTGCCAGGACTCTGGAAGAACACACAAGAGGCCATTGTGAAGCCACATGCAGGTGGCCTGCCTTCCTGACACAGCTGTGGGCAGGAGACTTCACTTTCATTCTGCCTCTTTTTGTGCCTTTTGAATCTTGCACTAAATATGTATTTTACTTACTATAAAACATTCAAGTAAAAAATAATGAAAAGCTTAGCCCAGCCCTACATCTGGACCTTTCTTAATGATATGTATCCTTTCTACCTATGGCATCATGATTTATGAACAGTTTAGAGTATTTTTTACATTTCACTGTGAGTACAGAATTCATATAAAATATAGCTAACACGCTTGAATACTTATCTTGTACCAACCCCCATCCTTAATACCTTACGTGCATTTAGTTCACTTATTTCTCTGTGACCTCTGATGCTCGCGACAGTCACAGCTTGATTTCATAGGTGGAGGGGAAGCACTAAGGGGACAACTAGCACTCTCCTAAGGGTTGCTCCTATGGTCACTAGCTGCAGGCTGAAGACCTTATCTGATTCGAAGACTACTGACTCCAGTTCCAACTGCCTTCCAGTTGGCCTTAACAGCCTTGCACCATTCATTGTTCACCTTTCCAACCCCCTCAGCACCCCACACACAGTACCTGGAAATCTAGGAAGAACTCAATGATGCTTTTTGAATGGACGAATAAGTGAGTGAGCAACGCCCCCTCCCGCACCAACCTGAACACTGTACATTTAGGTCCTGTGCATTCCCAGACACAGAGAGGAGGAGAAAAAACAGGCCAGCTTATAAATAGTCATGGGTTTCCATTACTGCCTGGAGAAAAATATGAAGAAGGAATCGTGCCAGCCTAACGAAGATGAAGGGGCTGGCAGTTTCACACAAGAAAGGACATTTTTTAAGCAAAGGTGCTAGAGCTTAAACAAATCCCAGGGGCCTAATCTGTCACTTCCACGTGAAACAGAGTTTGCCTCTCAGTGCTAAGAAATGTCAAAGAACCAAATGCATGATCGCTGCTATGCAGAACCCACAGGCTCCCTCCAAAAGCAGGAGCCTCAGCAAGGTCACCCTACAGCCAGAGAGCTGGACAGCAATGGATCCCACATGGGGCCCTTCCCCTTTCCAGCAAAGACACAAAAGTTTCTGTTATCCATGATACATCTCCCCACCACCAACAAATAGCCAATGTGTTCACATATATGTCTCTTTTATAGACTTACAGCAAATGCCCCTTGGGCTTCCTTTGGCAACTTGAACCAAGGCCATGATTCTCATCTTCCATGATTTATGTGGGGCTTAAATAATAAATTGCAACGATGTTGTAGAATTTATAGTGCTCCAAGTAGGTCATTAAATAAATCAGTGTATAATTTATATAAATGAACCTAAATCGTGTAGTAGAAGGATTTCATTAGAAAATTTATCCTGTGGATAGCTAAACAAGAGGACAGGCGGGAACACGGCTGTTTGGGAACAATCCCTTCACCCAGGATCAAAGTGAAGGCGTTTTGTGCTGCAGGCCAGTCCACCCAGCTTCCCCCTAACCTTGCAGTCTTCAGGAAGATCCACTTCCACCTGAGTTCCAGGATCTTGTAGCACAAGCCAGCATAGCCACAAAGACTGACTCAGCTCCAAGTCAAGCCAACCTCCCACCATGAGCATGGCAGATCCCTGGATGACAGAGGACGCCTTGTGCCTTCTGAACGAGGAACTCCTGGAGTACTTCTGCAGA
>LOJH01021529.1:0-20267 GCA_001685095.1 Ellobius talpinus
GAAGGACAGAGATGGAGAGCAAGGAAAGAGATATTTTGATTGAGGGAGCCATTACGGGGCTAGAAAGAAATTTGGCACTAGAGAAATTTCCAAGAATCCTTAAGGATGACCCCAGCTAAGACCCGAAGCAATAGTGGAGAGGGTGCCTGAACTGGCCTTGTCTTGTAGTCAGATTGATGAATATCTTAAATTTCACCATAGACCCTTCATCCAGCAACTGATGGAAACAAAGGCAGAGATCCAGAGTGGAGCACTGGGCTGAAATCCCAAAGTCCACTTGAAGAGTGGGAGGAGTGAGAATATGAGCAAAGAGGTCAAGACCATGATGTGGACACCCACTGAAACAGCTTACCCAAGCTAATGGGAGCTCACCAACTCTAACCAGAGAGGAAAGGAACCATCATAGGACCAAACTAGACACTCTAAATGTGGGTGACAGTTGTAAGGCTGGGACAGACACTGGCAGTGTCACCAGGATTTATCTCTATTGCTTGTACTGACCTTTTGTGTAACCCATTCTCTTTGGATGGATACCTCAGCCTAGATATGATAGGAAAGGCCTTGGACCTTCCGCAAAGCCATGTGCCTTACCCTCTCTGAGGAGTGGATGGGGGGGAGGTGAAGGGAATGAGAGGAGGGGAGGTAGTGGGAACTGGGATTGGTATGTAAAATGAAAAAAGATAGTTTTCTTTTTCAAAAAAAAATGAAAAAATTAATAGAAAAACAAACAAACATCAGTACATGATTACACACATGAAAATCTATCCTATTTATAGATAACTATAAAGGAATTTGAACCATGGTTTTAGAACTTTGCCCAAGCAATATACAATATACTGGAAATAAATGTTGAAGCCTTTGGATGTGGGGAATTCTGGTAACCAAGAAGACCTTCTATTTTATTTTATTTTATTCAGTTTTAGGAATTATTCTGTCTGTAGCCCAGGACAGGACAGGCTGCTGTTGGCTCATCAACACATGTGGAAGCCAAGTCCTTTGCAAACTTTTCCATGTGTGAAAATCATGGAGAGCTGAGTGTAATGGGGCCTCTGACCTCACTGTGAGGAGGCTCTCTGGGCAGAGAATTTGCAGCTGAAAGAGGCTCCAAAGTGAGCTGGCACCTCAGGCCTTCAGATGGCATCCTGAGAAGCATTGGCCTAATCTTGAGACAATCAGAACTCAGGAAGTATGGTCTGGTTTTCCCTCTATACTTGAATACAATCAATGTAGGTCATTGACAGGCAATATGATAAAATTTAAATACAGTAAATTTGTGGGGAGGGAAACCTTACATTTATAAATAAAACTTATCATATCATGCCAAATAAAAACCTTGTATGATGCCCTTAAAAATAAACGTTTGGGAGGAAATACTTTGGCTGTTTTTGAACAACAAAATTAAAGGAGATTTTGTAACATTTCTGCATTTCCCAAATTATTTTGTAATATGTATCTGTAAGTTTATGCAGATGTGGGTGTGTCGTACACTTATCTGCGCATGTGTGGGGATGTACATGTGCCCTTGCATGAGTATTAGGAGGCCATACATTGATATCAAATGTCTTCCTCTATCACTCTGTACCCTTGTTTTTTTGTTATTTGCCATAGTCTCTCACTGAAACTGGAGTTTGTCAGTTCATTTAGACCAAGTTTCCCCAAGCACCAGGGATCTTCATGCCCCAGGGATCTTCATGCCCCAGCACTGGGACTACAGGCATGTTGAACCACTTATATCTCATATTTTACCTGGGTTCTGGGATCCGAACTCAAGCCCTCATGGTGTGCAGCAAGCACATCACCCACTGAGCCATCTCTCCAGTCCCCATGCATCTGTTATCTTTTTTTATTTAAAACTTTAAAAATGGGCATCTGGATTCATGACACTGAGATAAAATGCCCAACAGCTGTGATGTAGTAAACTTTTCATTAATTTTATAATCTGCACAAGTAATTAAGACATTTTCATTCACATCTTTCTGTAATTTTCTGCTGGAGCCTCTCTTTAATCTTTAATTATTCCCAAGTATAAATAAAGACAGTAATGCCTCCTTAATGTGGGGTGAAATGAAACCATAGCTTCTATAAACTAAAAAGCATGGTGCATAGATGGGTTATGCCAAGAATAAGCAAATAAAAACATTTAGGTGGCAAGTCTCAGCCTGCGAGCTCTGTGCCAGGTCCAGTCCCAGCTGGGTCAGATGATTTTTGCCGATCAAACTGCAGGAGACAACAAAGCATGGGGTGAAGGAAGCAGCCACTGCACAGAAAGCAGCAGCTGAGGCATCATCAATAATCAATGCTGCAAGTAGACCTCTGAGGAGCAGGAAGGTAATGGGGCTGATGGCAAAACAAATAGACTCATCAGGTCTATCGATCTATCGGGGAAGTCATTTTTCTCTGTTGGAACTCCAAGGGCCAAATAAAAGGCCTCATATTATTCTATATATTCATAAATAAATCTCCGTTGTTCAGAAAAAATGATTATTAAGTACATCAGATGGAATTTTACAGCATGGGGGAAAACTGGGAGAGACAAGTCCTAAGTACTGTATTCATTTTCATAGACCAATGGCTGCTACAGAAAGCTTTCTGTAAGACCATGTTGCTTGTAGTGGACAATGATGGAGAGATTGCTCATTAGTTTCCAATAGCTTATGTAACAGAAGGCCTCTTACAGACTTGATGTTACACTAATTTATTATCTTAAATGCTAGAGATAATAGTACAGCTAATAATAATAATGTACCCTTGGTCACTGGACTGCAAAGGGATTCCAGGGGGATTTCAATAGGCCACATTCAGGATACTGGCAGGGACTCTTCTGAGGATTCCGGGGAGCTCCCGTCTTCTTGTTTTTACCAGTTTCCAGAGGCTGGGAACACTCTGTAGTGCATATTTCTACAATGATTGACACCGAGTGTCATCTTAACAAGATACAGAATCACCTTGGAGACAGCCTCAGGCATACCTGTAAGTAATTGTCTAGATTATCGTAGCCTCTAGGTATGTACCCCATAGGCTCATATGTGTGACACTGTCTGGATTAGGTTAATTAAAGTGGGAAGATCCACTTTAATTGAAGGTGGCAATTAGGGTAGGACCCTAGACTGTAGAAAAAGGAGGAAGGAGTTGCACACATTCATCCCTCTATTTTCTGACTCTAGACACAGTATGAGTCACTGCCACAAATTCTGATTTCCATGATAGACTGCAATCTCCAACTGTGAGCTCAAGCAAATACTTTCTCCCTTAAATGTGCTTCCTGTCAGGTATTTTGTCATAGCAATAGGTCACGTAACTACCAGTCCTTTCCCCATCTTCTCAGTCATTGTCTCCTTTTGGGATCACTCTTGTGTTGCCTCATGCCAATTCTCACCTCTACTGTCTCACCCTTCCTCCAGCTGTTTTAAGGAGCCCTGTGATAACATATGTCCTGCTCAAATAACCAAGGGAGGGCTTAAGAAAGCCCCTTACAAAGCCTCTTGGCCCTACGTAGTTTAACCACAGGTTCTACAGACCAGAACATGGTCATCTTATAGGAGAATGCCTTGTTCTTTCAACCACAATTGTTAAGCTTTGAGCGTGAAATATCTCCCACCGGCTCAAGTGTTTAAATGCTTGATCATCAGTTGATAGCCTTGTTTGGGAGGTCACTGAGCTTTTAGGGCTAACTGGAAGAAATAGGTCACTGGGAATAAGCCTTAGGGTTTTCACTCTGGCTCCAAGGAGTCAGACCTCTCCTACTTCATGTGTTTGCCATAGCCACCTGGTGCTCCCATTGCCTTTCCTTCTCCATTCTGGGGGACTGATGCTCATGCAAACCTTCAGCCACAGTAAACACTCTTCTGCTAAGTTTCTTTTTCAAGGTGCTTCTTCTCAGCAATGAATGAAAAAAAGTAATTAACACAATCATATAACTTTTACTAAGCGACCAATGTGTTCTCAGTGAAAGAAAATCACCCCATCAACTATTAAGTAAAACAATAAAGAAATATATAAGAACAAAGTTCATGCTTTGTTTCAAACTTTAAAGGTCCATAAGGCCTTGGAAGTTATAGCCGTCTGGAGAACCCTGACCAAGCGCATCCTTTGTTTGTTCATCCCTAGCCAAGACAAGCAAAGAGAACAGCTGTTAAGACCTCAGATGTGGCAAGAGCCTGAGCAGGATTGCCATATCAATGGCCAAGGGGATGGCAAAGAATTCCTAACAAAGACGTGCAGCAGGCCCAGAGCTGTAGGCAGTGCAGCATCAATTAATAAATGATTAGTGTGTGGGGGAGGGAGCACAACAAAAAAGCAAGGACCGCTGATACATCACTGAGACAAATGAGCTAAGCAAAGCAGGCTCTGGCCCCTTCACTCAGACGCATACTGCGAGAACCGCAGTTGAGCATGTGATGTGCTTCCTTCCTGTTACTGCTCTGAAAATCATACAGGTCATCAGTAGGCATGGACTAAAAATGGTAAGAAATGAATCCCAAGTCTAGAGTGCACCCAGCTGTACGGGTTTGCTGTGGAATACTATAAATAAAGACTTCCTGGTTGTAAAGATTAGGGCATTACCCACTTCTGACAAGGTTTGATAAAACAGTAGAATACTGGGGGAAAATGAAACAACTTGATATATTTGCTTTTACGACACGACATTTTAGAAATCCACAGTCTGTGAATTCTCATATTTTCCCACCATCTGATGTCAAGAGTGGTCACAGGCTTCTTGCATACATGCACAGTGCTCTACGAATCTGGCTCAAAGGTTCTGAAAAGACAGATTTACATTATTCCTACATAAATAAAGACTTTTCACATAAAACATGAGCACTATTAGAAAGCCATTCATGTGGGACATTTTAGAGTGGGTGATGTCAATGTGCTTTGGTCTCTGGGCACCTTCCTTTTCTAATTCACTTCAATTGCTAAGAACTAACTGATCTTAATCTGCTTTTCAAAACTAAGATTCTCTATTGGAAAAAGATATTTCTCGCTCAGATTTGGTTAGAGAAACCAGCTATCACAGAGCCTAATTAGTCCATGAAGGTAACTATTGAAGTTTGTGTGCAGCCAAGATGGAAATAAAGAAAAGCAGCAATGACCTTGAGACTTCTCTCCATGCAAACTCTCTAATTCTAGGACCATGCAATTATTTTTAATTAGTACAATGTGAGCTTCACAATAGCTAAGTCTCCATTAACACTTCAATATTAACTTCATATGTTCTCTGTCTCTTTGGATCTTGTTTTTAAGCCATGAATGATGCCTTGAGTAAACCACATGATTTCCTCCAGGAGCTATTTTCTTATTATTGACAAACAGCTGAAGAAGGTGGTAGAGAGTATGGACTCATACACATACATTCTGCTTGCTAATATTACATTATGATATTCCTATGAATATAATTTCTGTCTGAGATGCTATTCATGTTAGCCCTCTGATGGATCCATTACCCTATACCTGTCTCAGAGGGAGGTTATAATTTAGAGGAAAATAAAAGAGTTTGAACATTTTTTGATTTTCTATTAGAAGAAAAATAGCTTATTATTCTCTTACTTAATAAGCCCTACAGAAATTGTTTTTGAAATCAAAGCATACACTACTTTTGTTATTTTACTGCTATTTTTTCTTTCCACATATGCTATTTGACTTCTGCCATTTGTTTGATTGACCCCAAGTCCCTCAATCATTTATAATGGCTCCAAAACATTGCTTTATTGAAAGCAACAATCCATACTTCAATGATAATGAGTACAAAACAGAATTTTTGTCTCTGTCTTTGCTGGTGACATTAATATCCATTCTTGATATTCCTCTAGCTTTACCCTACAAAACACGACTTCTCTTTTATTTCATGACCAAACCTGAATCAATCTGGTTGTTTGATTTACTGTTATTGCTACAATACAGAAAATTTAGAAGTGTGGGCAAAACCTATAAAACCCAATGATAACGTGACAAACTCATGCTTCCTTGATTACCACAAGAGAGCTCAGATGCTGTTCATCATTTTCAAAGGTATTACAAAGCTTGCCCATCCTGTCACCTTGCTCCACAAACGAAACCTCCCATTCCCATCTCTTGCCTTTTTACTCCCATTATCCCTAGGCACGCATGGTGAGGCTAAGAATCCTATCTTAAAAGAGGTCAGTACTTGTATATACTTCCTTTGGAGTAACTCTATAGTGAATATGTCATCCACTCTTTCTTTTTGCTAATTAAGTGATTGACCAAAACCCTATTAATGTGTTCCTCATTTGTTGTACTGGGAGGAGAGCAAAGAAATAGGTCATGTATTCTAGCTGATCTGTGAAATAAAGCTGTTGACAAGAAGTGTGTAAGATTTGATAATGTTATAAACAGACATAAATAAATCACTCAGAAACTTCAGATGAAGGATCAGATGTGGGACAGACTGGGGAAAAAGTGCTTTTATGTATCAAATCACTGTGAGCTAAACCTTAGAGCAAGAGTTTGTTGCAAGCACTCCCTACATGCTAGTCATCAGCACCGTCTTCTGCATCCTCAGGGATGCTGGGAATCCCCACTGTCTCATGGCCCTTCAGAGAGGACAGGTATCACCACTATTTCCCTTTCGTACATGCCACAGGCATCTGCTTCTGGCTTTTTCTAAGTAATCATTCTCTGTGGTTTTGACAACCATGGCCACTGTTGGCCACCACTACTGAATGAAACCCCCCTTTCTTCACATTTCCTGTGCTTTCCTACTTGATCTCCTTTCACCCCTGGATGCCCTTTCTGGGGATTCATGCCACCGCTCTCACTCTAGGGAGAGAGAAATAGCTATTGTGTGAAGTATATTTCTCAAGGCTCTTGGCCACCTGCTCAGAACAATTAGTTCCTTTGTGACTAGTCGCCTAGGAAAAGGAAGTGCCAGGTCTTGTACATTACTTGTAAACACCATAATGATTGTCCACTCCAGTGTCACTGAGGAAGAGGACCAGTTAGTTGTTAACATTGGAGGATAGTGTAAAGCCTGAGAAAATGGTTTTTGAGGAAACAGATATTTTTAAAAAATATATTTGTGTATATGTTCACTTGTGTTGAGAAAAGAAAATGGAATGAATGGGAAAATTACTCAGTGGTTCTTAATGTAACAAAAATGCAGTTAATTTAATTAAAAATAATCAAACCTATTTCTGATTAGAAACTGCTGATTTCAAACATGAATGTTAGTCATTTTGAATAAAGTTATTGGGATGATTCAAATAATAAAAATTATAACTATGTTTGAATTCTAATTTACGGCTTTAAAGTGTTCTATTACAATATATCCAATTTAATGAATGAAGCAATATAACTAATTTTAAATGTCAAAGCCTTTGAATGCAGAAGAAAAAGAAAACTTTGTGACCATTGAAACAATGCGGAACAGGTGGTTTCCCACAGCAGAGAGGGCTGTGTCTGAACTTCTATGGAATGTGAACAAATCTAAAAGGAAAATCAAATGTCCTCTTACCTAAGATGGGCTGCAAAAAAAGAGTAACCCCATGGGAAGATCCCGCTAAGCATCACAATTCCTATGCCGTGTCCTTGTTCTGTAATTTCCTGGCTCTGCAGGTCAGGATATTGGTCACTTTATCATGTAGGATTTCTCATCTAAGTGGTAGGTATTTGACAGGGTAATATTTAAGTTTCAGATCGTCTGAGTTCATACAGTGTTTCACATGGCCCAACCTGAAGAATCTTTGACTAGTTTCTACTGTGCCTTATCCATTACCTAAGCTTTGGAATAATGGTTAAGTCATTATTTATCCTGCTTGAACTTACAGAGGTCTTATACATGATGCCACAGCCACTGTGAGTTCATATGTGTAACTGTAATGTTATGACCTGAAAGCATGACTTCATTATAGATAAGCCACTGGGGAGAGGGAGAATTAGTTTGCTTTAAATCTGTGACCTTAGTAGGTCAAAATGCTCTGGTGGGTAAACATATACCCAGGAGTGTATAGGAAACATTATCCTGGTTCAGTCTTAAAATATAATGAAGACACAAGGTTGAGTGGGAATGGAATGGGGTAGGTGTATCTGGGAAGAGATGGGGGGAGGAAGCTGAATATAATCTAAATACAGTATATGAAATTTTTAAAGAATTAATAAATTATGTATAAAAAGATATGAATGGGGACTTTAGAGTCTTTTCTCAAGGTTAAAGTAAGGCTTAAATATAAATGATTTTGATAGCAGAGAATATTCACCAAGGGATTAAAATTAAGGTCATGAAATTGAGATCGTGTCCCATTAAAACTGGGTCATGGTTAGGAAATACAAGTTGGGGGTACAAGGAGCATATTTGGAGTACAGGACTATAAGTGTAATATGGGAAAGGAAATTTGGAACATCTGTGGGTTGTCAGGCACACAGTAATCAAGGACCTAAGTCACCTGGAGGCTAAATAAAGCACCATAGACCCAACTAGTTGAAGTGCTGACTGGGGGTGAATTTGTGGAAAGTTGGGTCATAACAAATCACTATCAACTATTGACTTGAATTCAGCTGCCACAGTGCATAGTGGCTTTACTCCACAAGTACTTTGTACCAAATCTTCGCAGAGAGTGCTGGAACTGCCTTTAATGTGACCTCAGGACAAATCTGGCTAGATTAAAGGCATGAGTGTGAATGTTTTATATGGGTGGACTCTACCAGAGGTCACCTATGGTCCACAATATATTCTTTTGGTCACACTATTTATTATTCTTTGCTCTGTTGTTACAGTTCCGCTCTAGATTGAGCCCTAATCTCACAGATACAGCACCGCTCATGTTATCCTGGCTTTTTTTCTCAAGGTTCATTAATGCTGGGTATAATGGTCTCCCCAGCAATCTAACCAACCTCTTGCACATGGATGAGAGAAATGAAACAAGCAATGCTTCTAGAACTATCACATGGTATATGAGAATTAACCATACAAGTGTGACTTTTGGGCAGAATGATCAGTGCTTCATGACACTACTCAGATTTCCCATGGGACTGAGTATCAACCACTCTACCACTCACAGCCATAGTCTGCTTGATAATGCATCTTTATATGAAATATTTATTTTCTAATCAATTTTCTCTGATAATTGTGCTTCTAAACAATGAAACTAATGTTCCAAAAGATTCATTAATCCAGCTTGCCAGCCTACGGTGAAACCTGTCCCCCAACAGGTACTCCATCATTGCAAGAATTATTACATGCAGCACCATGCCTACTGTCTCACCTGACTTTTACAGGGTTTTTTACCTCTGAATAATACAGTGATGACCTGAAGAAATCCTTTATTAAATAAAAAAGAGCAGCACATAAAGGAGGAAAAAAATATGAGAAGAAAAGAACCTTTACTTAAAAAGATGAAGCATATGACAGGTTAGGAAGCAGTCTTAAATGATAAATGGGAGTTTAGATAATTAGACTATTGTAGTGTCTGGCAGTGGCCATTGTGCTGGGGAGTTATAATTAGGCATCACTGCGGTGCTAAGGCAATTTTGGAAATTAAGTTATCAGCAGAATTGCACTCTGCAGTCAGCTTCTCACTCTTAGAATGTTAAAGCCCAAGTGGACCTGAGCGACCTGATGTTCTAGCAAGGTTTTTGTAAGGGAAGGCAAGCTGCTTGGTCACAGGCATGTCCATTATCAGAGCCAAGGTGTTGTCACCCTGCTTGCGTTTTCTATTACTCAATTGGTAGCTGGATGATTTCAGCTAAGTCTCTGCTCACTAAATGAAATAACATGTTTAAGACATCTAACAGCTTCTATTGCTTCACCCTCAGTGAACAGAGAAAGGCCAAACTCATTTCAATCATTAAACATAATATAAGAAGAATAGAAAATATTCCTTTAAACAGTTCTATGCATTCCAAGAGCAAGTGGAACTATATTGAGTGTAACCAAAGTTTTCTGAAAAATTCATGCTCTGCTCAGCTTACCTTACTGGATACAATTGAAAATTGGTCATATTGATTTCTTGCCCAATAAATGGTGAGACCTCATTTATCTGACACCATTTGGGAATGAGCTGCTCATAGGACCGTAGAATTTCAGAGCTGGAGAAGACCTTGGAGATTATCTAATGTAGGCCCCTCATTGTAAATAATTATAATAATTACAACAACAACAACAGCTGTTTGAGCTCTCCCCGTGTTTCATATTCCATTCCCAGTGTTTTGCAAGCACCGTGCCATCTGGTTTTCAGAGTAATCCTATGGGGTAGATCCTTCTCTTTCCATTTTACAGTGAAGGAAAATGAGGCTTAGGGAGATGAAAGCAACAGAAGGCTACATAACCTCCAAGCCACACAGCAGCCTTGGAATTGAGCTCCAAGCCCTGCTCTAAGCATCTGCGTTGTTCTGAGTCACAGATGCCCTCTGCACCCCTCTTTCAAAGTCACTTACTTACTAAGCATCTCGACCAGACTAGACTCCAATACCCTGTTCTTCTACTTCGTCAGCTCATAGAGATGTTTGTCTAAGAAGATCTGTTGCACAAATGCACAGCTTTTCCTTTCTGTAAACATTACAACTTATTTTTATTTAAGCTTTTTAAATGAAAATTACACTGAAGTTAATTCATTAAACATAATTGCCATTTATTGTTGACTCAAGCTTCGCAGTCACCTACATCAATCGTTGGATTATGTTTCAAAACACCACACTCTCTCCAGAGGATCCCAGAAAATTAACTTTGCATTTCCCCTTTTATAACTGCTAAGTCCTTCTAATGTTGTCGCTCGCGATGTTACACAGCTATTGTGTAAATTCTAACATGTACTTTTGTACTAATGCATAGAATATAAATTGTTGTTTACATCTGTGATGGATTTGTAACAATACAGGCAGGATTTTCAAAACTGAATGCTTGAATTTTTTTTAAATGAGCTATACTGTAGAGTTAGCAGCTATCTACTTATGTTTCAACCAAGTAGAGGTGGCCAGAGGGAGGAATTCTGTATAAGAGAAGAGGTGAGATGTGAATGGCTTCAAGAATAAGAGTGTTAAGTTCTGGACCATGACATTATCTTAAATAACAATGAGAGAGAGCTAAGAGTTCAAATGAAGCAATTATTGAGTAAATAAAACCAGAAACAACCAGAGGCCAAATTTTCAAAGAACTGGACAAGATACACTTTTAAAAGTTTAACTTTGATTTATCTGCTAGGATGATTGGGAGAAACTTAAAGAAGCAGGAGATAAGGAAATGTTATCCAAAGATTTTTGCCTCTGGTGTGAGGTTGGCTATGAGAGGGCAGTAGAGCCAGAGATGTCGGAATGGCATCATGTAATTCTGACATATGTGTCTGAAACACAGGACAGCGGTTTGTTCACTCCTATGATAAGAGGGGATGACCAATCAACATTAAAGTCTCCTCCTGGCCTTTAATGGCGAGAATAAGACTGCATTAGGATTTCTATGATATATAAACATACATCTTCTATGATATATAAACAAATAATTAAAGACAAACTTCCTGTACTCATATCAGCAGAAAATATGGAAATATATTCAAGGAGTCTTTTATTAGCCATTTCCCATGGTCTGCTCTTAGATTTAGATTCTATAAGGAAAAGGGAACAAATTTAAAAACAGTGTCACCGTCCTGTAAAGAAATGGTTCACTACATTGGTTTAGCACTGGGGATTTATTTTTTTAATATATGTTTATTATTGTGTACATAGATATGTATGTTCATGTGAGTGCAGGTGCCCACAGAGGCCAGAAGAGGCATTGGATCCCCTGGAGCTGGAGTTGCAGGTGGTTGAAATGTCCAACATGGGTGCTAGGAACTGAATTCCTGTCCTCTGCAAGAACAACAAGTGCCCTTATGGGATAAGTCATAGCCTCAGTCCCTGCTCTGAGGATTTATTTTAGGAGAGGTTAATTTGATTCCACACATGACATAAACAAAGTATTTTCAATGTAAATCTAGTACTGACTACTGTTCAATGGAATATAACACCTTGTGGTTTGTCAGGAAAGTTGTCTCTCTCTACTTGTTATTACTGGATGCACACTAGGGGTTTAGTTTAAATATTCCTTTATTACTGTGTGCATACTTGTCTATGAACACATGAGTATAGGTGCTCATGGAGTCCATAAGAGGCCATCACAACCCCTGGAGTCGGAGTTACAGTATGCACTTGAAGAACAAGTAAACATAGGAGAAATTCCCTGTCTTTTTATGGAAGTAGAAAAACACATAGATATGTTTTAACTGCAAAACTTGTCTCTGAAATGATGATTTAAAGGTTCAATATTAGTGTAATATGATAATTTTTGTAATATGCAATGATTAAAGCAGGCTTAGATGGTCTTGTTCCAGACTTCTTGAGTCATAGAAAGGCCAAGACTTTACATGTCTATCCAGTCCTCTGTTAGGATTAGTATATGTGGATTTCCTTTTCCTCTTCGTCCTGTGTGCTTATTCCCCTCTGTGAGAAGTGCCATGATCAGGCTACCAGGGCTGCCTCTTGTTGTGTGAAATGGGAAGATAAAAGATGTCAGATCCCTTTCTTTGGGCAAGGCTGCCTTAAAGTCTGCCACTGTATATTGCTGTTGATCAGAGAGCTGACAGAGGGTAAATAGTAATCTGCCCTTACTGTCTGCAACCTACTGTGGTAGCTCAGACTTCTGCCTCTGCCGTCTCCCACCCACAGATTGCTGTTGTGGGCTAAGTGCGGAAGAAAGTTCTACAGAGGGATATGAAGGACTTGAGTACATTAAGATATTTCACGGAAAAAAATGCACCTTCATTAGGCACTTATAAGATTAAAACTTTAGGGAAAGAAATCCATCCACGGGGAGAACACCAAAGAAATTGGAAAATGATTTAATAGCAGCCATACTGGATTTGAGGAAGCTTTTATTCTTTTCCCCTTTAGAAATTCTAGAATATTAAAATAGGAAGATATCTTAGTCTTCCCAATAATTCTGTCTGGCTCCTCGCTTTCTAGGTGGGGAAATGAAAGCCTCTGGGCAATGGCAGGTGGCAGGCAGACGGCCACTCATTCACTCCAGATGCAATTGCAGGTAAAGTCAGATTCCAACTCCATTTCCAGTGATAAGCATTTTTCCATTGAGACTTTAATCATTACTTTTAAACCCAGTGGACTGTGACACAGCTGCTGGCCACCTGTTGTCATCCATCCATTACCTTGGACGTGTTTTGGTATTTTATCTCTGGATGTTTGGTAAATGCCAGGCAATGAGTGAATGTGGGAAACTGAGAGGGTACACTTAAGTGGCTCAAGTCTGGTATCAGACTTTGGCTTTTTTTTTTTCCTACTGGAACTTCCGTCACTGAATTTTCTCTTGAGTTTAAGTGAGCAAGGGGAAATCTTTGTCTGGTCCATTGCTCCGACACGTTCATAAACTCATTTTATTGTAAGAAAGAAGAGCCATGGCGAGGTACTTGGTACATTTCAAGGTGAGGACAGCAGGACTGAACTCTTATCACACATGCAGTTCACCTTGGTTGTGGGTGTCAGAGACCATGGTTGTTGTTGTCACAGCCATGTTCTGTACACACGGGTGAAGACCACTTTACCTAAAACTTTAAAAGTTGGGTCCACTGTTAGACTGTTTCCTAGGAATCACAATGATGCTTCACTCATGATACTTTAACAACATGGCCCCTAAAAAAAGACTTGAAGAAGCACAGCATGCTAACATGGACGCTCTTGGGGTCCCACCGATAGACAAAGAACTACAGGTAACCAAGGAATTCTGAGAGCAGGAGAAACAGTATTCTCAAGTGATGAATTCCTAATTGACTATTCAATATTCAATATCCAACATAAAGCCTAACAACATTAAATAAAATGGGAATATTGAATTCTTGAATCTACAAAGATTTTATACACACACACGAGAGAGAGAGAGAGAGACAGAGACAGAGAGAGAGACAGAGAGACCAAATAAAAAAAGCAAGCTTTAGAGATTTAGAGAGGGGAGAAAGAGGGGGTACGTGGGAGGTAATTAAAGAAAGGGAAAGGGGGAAATGATATAATTAAATCTTAATTTAAAAAATTAATAATAGGTCTAGTCTTGTAGGTAAAGGTTGCTTTGAGGGGGCAGGAGAGAACGTCTGGGTTTCACAATTTTCTTTGGACCTGTCAGAGGTGTCAGTCAGTTTACCAAGTCACCAACCCAAAGTCCATTTGTCCTTCAGAACAGTGAGAAAACCTGGGTTTTCTGGCTCTTTCCCCTGTCCCTGCAGGAAAACCAAAAGGAACTGAGCTCTGTTTTCTTAACAAGTAAAATTTAAAATTTAAAGGAACTGTAGCCACTGACTCTAAAGGTCACATTAATATTAAGTTCTGACCCCTTTGAAACATGCATTTAGCTGGTTGATTTCATAGCTATGTTGCTAAGTTCCCTGAAACTCTAATGCTTTACCTATACATGGTGATATTTATGAAATTGTATAATGCCAAGTCTCACGGCTTAGGAGAATGAAAATTAATAGTTAATACTTACAGTGCACTTCATGAGTCTGAAGTAAATATTAACAACTATTGTTAGTGTCCTTGGAACTAGTATGCCTGTGACTATATATTTACAACTCATCCTAGAAACTTAATAGTGTCCCATGCCCTGTGGCCCTCTGAAGGAATGGGAAAGGGAGAAGTATTTAAAAGTATGTTCAAAATAGCTTCAGTATGCAACTTAAAACATTACGTCCATTGAACGCATACGGGGTTCTTGGCCTTTCAGCATTCCTTCATGCTCATTTTCCTGGAAATTTATTCTAGAAAGAGTTTACTTTGAGCCATCACATCTGTGAGCGTTATCAAAATTGGGCACGATGTAAACACATTCAGATCATGAAAAGATGCCAACTATCTCAAAGAACTGCAGTCAGAATAAAGTGAGTCTATGGTGAATATTCATTATATTCATTTTTACATTTTTAAAGATGTATTTATTTTTATTTTATGTATATGGGTGTCTTGCCTTCGTGTGTGTGTGTGTGTGTGTGTGTGTGTGTGTGTACACATCACATTTATGCAGTGCCCATAGAGACCAGAAAGGATACTGGAGTACTGGTACTGGGTACTGGAACTGGAGTTATAGGTGGTTGTGAGCCACCCTCTGAGCAGTAAGAACTGATTCCTGCAATCCACCTCTGTAATAACAAGTACTCTTAACCACGGAGCCATCCCCACAACCCCCATTACATTTTTAAGACCCCAAAATTCCAGCAGGATTCTACCTCTGACTTTACCATGACCATCCCCATGATGTTGAAGAAACCACTCAGGTTCTTTCATACTATGTCTCCCTATTAGCAAAACAGACGTGATAACCTTCCCTGCTCCTGGCATTATAATGAACAACTAGTGAATTAGTATGTGGCAAATTGCTTCAGAAAGCCTACTACTCTATAACACTTAATAAAGTATCATTCTGGTCTTTGTCACTGCAGCCACCATCTTCCCATTAAGAGTATTAATACACCTGATATGCTGAATGGCACTCTGGACCTTGTTAAGTAAATAGCCCAACACTAATAATTGGAAAGGCAGCTGCACTCTGATCAAGCAGGGACCTCATTACCCTTAGACAAGTCCTGCAGTTTTCTATCAGCTGGGAGAAATTTTTTTGGACTCAGAAACAGGATGGAACATTATAAAAATACTCAGAAAAATATATTTGTTGGCTGCATATATCATTTCATGCTCTGTCAGAAACAGGTAAATGTGCATCCACCTTGAAATCACTAATGATACTACTGTCTAGGCATGAAAGCTTTATTTGATGAAAACCTGTGGTTGTAAAACATGAAAACACATACATGGTATAGCGACCAAAATCTCAGGTCACAGTTTGCACCTGCTGCACAGGAGGTGGTCACCTAGCAATTACAGACAGGCTGTTGCCAGGGCCAGGATATGCTAATGTTGTTCTGCTCCTTTGTAATTTGGAGGATGTCTGGGCTAGAGATGCTAATTCAGCCAACATGACAGAGCTGACATACAGAGCAATAAGATAGAAAGACGTGACAGAGCAGGCATAGGAAGATGAGTGGATGTGGCCGCAGCCGTTTACCTGGTTACCTGAAAAACAGAATGCTAATAAATTTTTCCCTCAGTTTATGTTTTGGTATATAAGGCTGTCTGGATAATAAATGCAGAGAAATTTCAGGATGTAAACTCAGGATTTCATGAGGGACTCACTAAAAATCTCCATCCCGATAAAGTCATGTGAGTGTGTCTTTAATCCCATACCTCCCTTCTGGTCCAGAGAAATAATTTATGGTCTGGGCTGGCACCAGATCATGACACATACTTTAAAAATGAAATCTGCACACACCCTCAATTATCTGGCCTTTGTTTTGTAAAACGTTGGTAATATCATCATAAGAATTTATTTAGGAGAGAGGGAGGAAAAGATAGAGGTGGGGAGGGAGAAAAGAAGAGAGGGCTCTGTTCCATGTATAACTGTGATGAGAATAGCCTATAAAATCCATGATGTCATGTTGTAGCCTCAATTTTATTATAACCAAGAGGGAAAAGCAAGTCTTATTTCTGGGGCCATCTCTTTATCCAGAATCTGTGGCACAATGCCTACAATGCAGGCAATGAATGCTTCAATGAATAAATAAATGGATGAATGAAGAAAAAGATGGATGAGTGATGAAAAGAAAGAAGGAAAGGACTTAGGCACTTTGGCTTCTGTAGCATGTGCTAGGATTCAGGCTCAAAAGCCAGAATGGATCAGCAGAACACACATCAATATTTGTATAATAAGTTCATTAACTTCTATCTGGGAAATAGCATGTTTTGAGAACAATGTGGAAAATATCAGTTCCAAATCCTTAGGATCATTTGTCATGGGACACTAGACAGAATATATAGGTCTGATGAGTCTAGCATAGACGGAGGCAGCTGGCATGCACACACATTTTCCATGCTGTCTGATTTCAAAAGGGACACAATCCCTTCCCCATTTACCCATTGCATAACTTCTTTACATCTCATTTCATTTCCTGTCGTAAAGACAGACCTATGCCTTGATTGGCTCAGTCCTGCTATCCATTAGCTTCCAGGCAGCTTTGTAGTGTTTGCTTGATGTGGGATTCCCCTCCGTATGGTATGAATATCATTGGTTAATAAAGAAGCTGCTTTGGACCTGTTGATAGGGCAGAACTTACGCAGGGGAGACAAAACTGGATGCTGGGAGAAAGGAGGTGGAGTCAGAGAGAAGCTATGTAGCCCTGCTGGATACAGATGCCAAAACTTTAGCCGGTAAGCCACAGCCTTGTGGCAATACACAGTTTAATAAAAATGGGTTAAATTAAAATGTAAGAGTTAGCCAATAAGAAGCTAGAGCTAGTAGGCCAAGTAGTTGTTTAATTAATACAGTTTCTGTGTGATTATTTCGGTTCTGGGCAGCCAGGAAAAACAAGCAGCCTCCCCACAACATATGCTAGCTCAACCAGTGTGTGCCGTGCTTTCAAAAGTGCAGAAGACATCTCTCCTGGGCCCTGAATTTGATGGTTTGATAAAGCACTAATTTGGTATAGGTATTATTGTGTTATGTGTGCAATGAACACTTTGCTCTTCTAAGTGTGGATTTCTATGACTGTTGCACATTCTACTCTCCTTACTCCCCTTCATGTGGGCCAAGTAGGGTACATTGACCAGGAATATAGAACAATTATTAGAAGAACATTGCCATTCTTCTCATAATTAGACCAGGAGAATCAAAGTTGTACTAAAAAGGAGTGGTGATGGAGTTTGTCCTTCTCTACATGTATCTCTCTCTCTCTGTGTGATCTGTTTCTCTGTGTATATGTGTGTAGCCTGTGAAAGAGATAAAGCTGCACACTGAAGAAAGCTGATTAAATATATAGTGAATGCCATTTAGGTTCCCATGACTTCTCTGATCTACATGCCATGAGTAACACCATATTCTTATGAAACAAATCAAGGTGACCTTAACACAAAGAATCCTAGGTAGAGAAGCCCACACTATCATGGCTAATGCAGTCTACCTGAGCTCTTGATAGCTATCAACAACAAGACATGATTTTCTGTTTATCTCCTTGACATGTCTCTAACTCTAATGGCTGACTGCTGCCTCCCTAACAGCAGCCCTCACTTTAAGCGCCACTTCTCCCCACACAGGTTACTGGCATCATAAATGCACTCTGGCATGTACAGGTACATCTGCAAAGTGGGTAAGAGTTAATTAGAGTCACTTTGATCAATTCAGATGCAGGTGTTGGGGAATCAATAGCTTCTCAACCCATGCATCAAAGGATCACCGAAAATCTCTGGTGGGATTGGGTAGAGTTGGTATCCACTGTTACTCCCTTGCTCAGCTGCCTTCTACAACCTTTTCTCTCTTAGTCTGTATCTTTACTCCTCCAACTAGACTTCTGAAGACAGTCTCACAAGCAAACTTACCCCAGCTATGCCTTCAGGCACTGGATCTGCTTTCAGGAAACCCACACTTTCTTCTTGTAAAAGTCATGAGTCAACCTAATCTCATCAACCTAATCTCATCAAGAACCTAATCAAGAGCCTAATTCTTAATCCCAAAGAATAAGTAATTTAAGCAATTAGGATTTGCATTTCTTAAATAGCATGGCCTTTAATGTTAGTTGGCAAATGATAGGCATATATATATATATATATATATAACCCAAAGCACCAGGAATACATCTTAAATTTATACTGAGTATTTGCTTCATTGGTAGGCAATGACTTTCATGCAGAATATATGCTTCCTTGAGAAGTGCTATGATTATCTTTCAGAAAATAAAATGGAAATACACTGAGAATATTTAAGTTGCATTCCCAACTTTGGACTTCCACACTTCTAGGATTCTGAGTATGATTTCTCAGATCTTTGGACCTTGGTTCTTTGACCTATAAAACAGATATTTCTTCTGTCTTGCATTATTCAGAGAAATAAAAGTTATACAGTGTTCTATTGTTTCAATAATGCACAATATTTAAAAGAAAGAGAAAACTTAGCATATAGCTTATATCTTAAGGCAGTACATACAATGAGAAATCAAGTGAAACAATTAAAAGATCAAGTTATCTGAAAATGTCTTCTTGCTCCTCAGACTGACATTCTAGTTGGAGAATATTAAACCTGATAATAGGATTCTTCCATATTCACATGCTAGGCTAATTTTATCAACTCTGCCTGAACTTAGAGAGATTTTCATTTTCACTTAGAAAGTCTAATTGATTGAGTGAGCTCCCACTGAAATACATCTTGGAATGCATTGACCTATATACTCCAGGTTCTAGCTCCCGCTTCTGTTTAAGGCAAAAATGAACATTAGCCTTTAAAATCATGACCTTGTTAAAAATCGTTCCTTCAAGCAATGAGCACTAACCCATCATTAAAGTGTTCAAGCTGATTATATATTTTTCTTAAATATGTCACTTGTCACTGATTTAATTCTCATGAGTGAAACTTCACCCCAAGGTTCATATCTGTATTCCAGACAGGCTGATTACAGTGTCTTTCCAATAGACCAGAAGAATATTAGTGCTAGAAGGGATTGCAGAGACTCCTTCATTTTCTCCTACCTCCTCAGTTCACAAATAAAGAGTAAAACTCCAAAGAAACAGTTATTTGCCCGAAGTCACACTAGCAAGGGATGAGAAAGCTATACCAAGAATCTTGGCATCTCTTCGCCATTTTCAAATAGCATTTAATAAAGCATATTTGTTGCAATGTTGATTCCTCTGGGAACTGGAAAGTACTGATGCCCCTAAGAAAATGGTTTCTGTTGTAAACTAAGTTCAGGCAGCCAAGGATGTTAAAGAATCCTGAAAATAATATATGATAGTTAAAAAGTATGCTTGCTGTAGTAGCCTTTATGACAGATGATTTCTTTCCTTTATTTATTAAATATTTGTAACTTCACACTTTCTAGAACATTGAATGTGATTTTATGGGTTATTAATGTAATATTTTCTTATAAGGCTAAACTGTATACTCCTATACAATCAAAATGTTTCAGGACAATTGTGAAGGACTTGAGTTCATCTCCAGCTTCCATCTGCCACTCATTGAGTCCCGTGCCTGCTGTGGATGAGTTGTAGCCATACACAGCCTCTAGCCTCTTCCAGTTTTCTGTAAATGATATTGCTACTTACCCTTTCACATGCTCTAGCATACGTACTTGCAATGCATTTCAAAGCAATAGCATCTGCTTTCTACTCTCTCCTCTGCCAGGCTCTCTTTTCCTCTATTTTACACACACACACACACACACACACACACACACACACACACACACACA
>LOJH01021530.1:0-20266 GCA_001685095.1 Ellobius talpinus
ATTTCACTGTCGAGTGTTGGTGGGGGCCACTAGCCATTACATTTTCCTAAAGCTTTCAGAGTTTACAAGGTGTATTAGGAAATTTTTATTTGTGGTATTTTCTTTTTATAGAACTTATATAGTAGATATTGAATTTCTGGGCTCTGACTTCCATGACTGATCCCCTTTCAGCCCGTCTCCTTCCTGTCTGTCCCATCTTTTCTTGCCCATTGTGTTCTACAGCATCAGTCAGTGGCTTCTCACACCTCCCCTAGTTCTGCTTGTGTTGGATTTAAGTGTTTCAGCCCTGAGCCCCTGGCCCGCAGTCCTATAGTTTTATTCTCACATTTTCATAGCAGTTTGGTCTTTTCGGCAACTGTAACTTATCCTTGTAACAAGGGAATGTTTGTGCATGTATGCATTTTAAGTTTGTAGTCATTCTCATCAAACTGAGGGTTCTTTGCTAGTTTGTTCACCTCTGATTTTTGAGCATCTGGCTTTATTCACTTAGTAATCAATTTTGCCCCATGGTCCTATGTGAATATCTATAAATCCTGGTGGGTCTTTGGACTTGGGTGGTTTTTAAGCTTCTGGGTCTGTAAGCTGGCAGAAGCTGGCCTTCAAACACTGCAGATTCCTGGGCCCTCCTTTACTTGTCTTCCTTCCTCCTGGTCATACAAGTCCCCATTAGCCCCAATTGGAAAAGCAGCTGTTTGCTGTCTGAAATGTGGCTTAATTAAATCACTAATACTAATACTAATACCTTACATGCTTCCCCTTCATTTTCTCATGTTAATGGGGATTTTGAACCCTTTTCCCATTCTTTTAATAGACACATGTGTGGAGGATGAGGAAGAAAATTGTGACAGAAGTGCATCAAGAAAGCCTCGTCCTGAGGTCATCACTTTCACAGACGAGGAAACAGCCCAGCTGGCAAAAATTCAGCCCCAGGAGAGTGCTACAGTGTCTGAAAAGGTCCTGGTGCAGTCAGCTGCAGAGAAGGACCGCATCAGTGAGATGAAGGATAAGCAAGCAGAGCTTGAGGCTGAACCCAAGCATGCCAACTGCTGCACATACTGTCCTAAGAGCTTCAAGAAGCCCAGCGACCTGGTGAGGTGAGGATGCTGTCACTTGTGTACAGAGCTCTTGCAGACTTGAAAGTGGACTCTGATGCTTTTCACTCTGGTATGGGAAGTTATCCATGGAGTATATTGTTCTAAACCTGCATCAACTTGGTAGTGAGCTCGTGTAGAATGGTGTTGAATGACTTTGTTGCTTATGCATCTTCCTGTATGATTGTGATAGAAGCAGAAAATTAACCAGCTTAATTGCAGAACATAGAGTGCCAGGCTGTGCAGCTATAGAAGACTGGCAGATAACTTCTTACAGAGGGCTGCTAGTCAGAGTGAAAGCACAGAACAAACTAGAGACCACCAGATGTCATAGGTTAAGCCACTAACTGATGACTGATGTGCATATATAGCAGAGTAGTTAAGAACTTGCTAAACAGTTCTAGGGCTGTGTAGAGGAAAAAAGCAAGCCATGTCTAGTTGTTGCCATCCAGTTTGCAGTCATGACACAAAGCTTGGCTCTAGGAGATCATAGAGCCAGCAGGTGAGGCACACAAAGCACCTTAACAGGAGATCATAGAGCCAGCAGTTGAGGTGCACAGAGCATCTTAATAAACAGGAGATTATAAAGCCAGCAGGTGAGGTGCACAGAGCACCTTAATGAATAGGAGATCATAGAGCCAGCAGGCGAGGCTCACAGAGCACCTTAATGAACAGCAGAGCTATAAAGACTGCAGTTAGTGCATCATGTGGAGACTGCACTTGCTGTTATACAGTGAAGTTTAGAAGTTTTATTTGGCCAGATTTAATCAGAAATAGTAGCTTATGATTTTTATTTATATGGTTATAAGTTTATGAAGTTGTTTATAAATATGTATATAGTTAAAAATAAAATTCCTTAATTAGAAATGTTTTTCTAATAGGCATGTTAGAATCCATACTGGAGAGAAGCCATATAAGTGTGATGAATGTGGGAAGAGCTTTACTGTGAAGTCCACACTAGATTGCCACGTGAAGACTCACACAGGTGAGTAGGGCCCCTCAGCACTGCAGATTCCTTGGGCTGTGTGTGAATGTTTTGTACACAAATGCTTCTAAATTGCAGAGAACTCAAAATTAGGAACTATGAAAAAATAGATTAAAAAGGTTTTTTTATTCCTGACATAAGGAAAATAAAACTGTTAAAGGGATGGAGGGATAAAACATCAAAAATCAAATTACGAACTAACTGTATTCTTATTCGGGCTTTCTGCTCTTCTTTCACAAGGTTCCCATAAAGATTCAGTTTGCTGGGACTTGGCTAGTTTGCTGATAGTATAGTATCTTTTTATGTGAGGAGAATCTCATCAAGGGGAAAATGGTGTCTTGTTTCCTTGGCTTTTTTCTTTACCTGACTTGAGGATATGAAAGTTAGTTGCTTTAAAAGCACAAATCTTTGCTCCTTGAAGTCTCCTGTTAGAAGAGTGATTCTCAACCTGTGGGTTGTTGACCCCTTTGGGGGTCAAATGGCCCTTTCACAGGGGCTGCCTATGATCATTAGAAAGCACAGATATTTACATTATATTTCATAACAGAAGCTTCATTGCAGTTATGAAGTCTTAATGAAAAGTGTTTTAAAGTTAGGGGTCAGCACCATTTAAGGAACTATATTAAAGGGTTGCAGTGTTAGGAAGGTTGAGAACTGCTGAATTAGAAGGCATCTTCCCTGAGCCATAGACATCTTGCATGTGACATCAGGCTAGTAGTCGCATAGCCCCCCAACTCCATTGAGATTTTATTTGTATTAAGACATAACTAGCCAGTAGTGTGTTTGGCATGTTGAGACATAGGAACTCTTCAGTGAATGTCAGACATCATTACTGTGGGCTACTGGGGAGCATCATCAAATTAACCCATATTCCAAAGTTTTTGGTTATGAGTTTGAACAAGTAAGTACAAACGGAATTTTATATGCATATGTTGATGTAAAGTTCTGTGATTCTTTCCTGGTGGATTATTATTGACAGCTAAAGAGGGATAAACACTTTTATTAAGACTTTATCATATGCAGTTGTTTCATCAGGTTCCCAGTGTCTCTTATGTTTTGCTGTGAACTTGCTGAGTGTGGAGAGGCTTTGCTTAGCTCAGAAGACCCAGGTCCAGTACACTTTCACATGCTAGGTGCCCAGTTGTTCCTCTAGATCAACATAGCTGTTCCAGGCTATATGGGGTGGGAGTTCAGCTTAGGCTATGTAGGCAAGAAAAACTGTTTCCCCCTTTGGAATGACAAGGTGACTTTTGGAGACCCCAGAGCAATATAGGATCACAGACTTACTGATGCCACTTTGAGTCTGCTTGATCATCCCTGGTAAAGGGTGGCACTTACTTCCTGGGTTTCTGATCCTGAGCTCTTCTAGGGCAGTTGTTGTCAGTGGCATTTGTACCTTGGTGGCTTTTATTATGCAGATGATGATGAGAAGAACCAGAACAAGATACATGACACTGGACACAGGGCCTCTGGGCTCAGGATGGTATTCCCCATGCACACTCTTCCAAGTGAGCTGCTGTCTGTGATGGCATTTCTCTTTCCAGTAGACCCTGAGATCTTAAATAACCTCTGTACAGAAATAAAAATGACTCAGGGCTAAGTCTTCTAGTGAAAGTAAATCAAATGTTTCAGTCAAGATTCTATGGAATGTAGTGATTTCAGAGTACAAAGTCTCAGAGGGTTGTGGAAACACTAGCTAGATTGTAGACAGTGGACAGGAAGATTTCTGCAGTTTCCTGTGTGGTCATAACATCCTTTGTTGAGAGCCTGAAGCACTTTGGTCCATGAACCCAGCACAGTATGTTCATGCTGCCTAGTAGAAGGTTTCTGTGAGCTCAGTCTGTCACTAGTTCCTGCTGATTCTTGCTGGTGTTCTTGTAGGCCAGAAGCTGTTCAGCTGTCATGTCTGCAGCAATGCCTTCTCCACAAAAGGAAGTCTGAAGGTGCACATGCGCCTGCATACAGGGGCAAAGCCTTTCAAGTGCCCTCACTGTGAGCTGCGCTTCCGTACTTCTGGGAGGAGGAAGACTCATATGCAGTTTCATTACAAATCAGATCCTAAGAAAGCCAGGAAGCCTGTGACCCGAAGCTCATCAGAGAGTCTGCAACCTGTGAGCCTCCTCAACTCCCCTTCCACTGACCCCAATGTGTTCATCATGAACAACTCTGTTCTAACAGGGCAGTTTGATCAGAATATGCTTCAGCAAGGGCTGGTGGGTCAAGCTATCCTTCCTGCCTCTGTTTCAGGTAAGAAACCAACATATGTCCCTCTCATCTGTCCCCAAAGCAAGGCAGTTGTGCGAGCCTTTCCTTTATAAGGCAGTGCCACTGTATCTGCTTTAAACACTTTAGTACTTTGATCAGCTTTTGCTTCGGTGAGTCTCAGCACACTTCCTCCTGCTTGGTGTTCTCCTAGATTAGTCCAGTATCTGATTTTCACATCTCACCCCTTAAACTAGCAAAGTCATCCATTGGCATTGGTCACACACTGCTTAAACAGCATCACATTACGCCAGGTGGATTTATGTGCACTTACAAGTAAGTGCACAGTTCCTGTAGCTGTTTGATGTCCTGTGGTCTTTTCCTTCTCTGTCTTTCCATTTGGGATATGAAAGCCATTCACTGGCCGCTGCTGTGTTTGCCAGTAGGACAGTCAGTCGTCTCTCTCAGCCTGTTTTCTGGAGTCTAGAATGGGAAGATTATTTATTTCCCAAGAGCTTTTTTGTCACAAGGCAGATGATATATCTGTAATATAAATATCTGTAGTCCTTAACTAGATATAGTACCACAACATATAAAACTTTTGTGTTCTAAAATTCCTATGGAAAAAGTGAGTTCTTTTACATTTATGTTGTTAAGTCCTTTTGTTTCTCATTTTCTGACCAGCTGGTGGGGACTTGACAGTGTCTCTGACTGATGGGAGTTTGGCCACTCTGGAAGGTATCCAATTACAGCTGGCTGCTAATTTGGTTGGACCAAATGTTCAGATTTCTGGAATTGATACCTCCAGCATCAACAATATCACTCTGCAGGTACCATTGTTTTCTTTTTTATCTATTTATTTATTATGTATACAGTATTCTGTCTGCATGTATGCCTGCAGGCCAGAAGAGGACACCAGATCTCATTACAGATGGTTATGAGCCACCATGTGGTTACTGGGACCTGAACTCAAGACCTTTGGAAGGGCAGGCAGTGCTCTTAACGACAGAGCCATCTCTCCAGCCCCTGTTTTCTGTGCTTTAACTTTGTCTGAATCACATGCAGCACAAAATTTTCACCTACATATACATGTGTTGCTTTATAGATTGACCCGAGCATTCTGCAGCAAACACTACAGCAGGGCAACCTGCTTGCTCAGCCAATCACAGCAGAGCCTAGCACTGGTTCACAGAACAACTCTCTTCAGACATCAGACAGTGCTGTCCCAGCCAGTGTTGTCATCCAGCCCATCTCAGGCCTGTCCTTACAGCCCACAGTGACGTCTGCCAATCTGACCATTGGGCCACTCTCTGAGCAGGACTCCATGCTGACCACCAGCAGCAGCGGTAAGAGCCCACTGCTCTTTATTGTAGAAACTGGGATTTTGTTTTGTTACTCATGGTAACACAGTTGTTAGGTTGGTATGTTGTCATTTTTCATCTCTTTTAAAGCTCACCAAAGAAATAAAAACCCTAAAGTTTTCTTAGTTTCAGTGGTGTTAGTTCTGCATATGTCCATTTTATTGTTCATAGAATTATTTTTCTCAAACTGGGTTCTTGTTTTATCATTTCACTTAGCTCCTCTTTCTTCCTTGTGCCCTCTCTCTTTCTCCTTCTCCTCTTATCTTTCTTTATGGTACTGGGGAATCAAACATAGGGCTTTGTGAATTCTAGAGCAAGTTTTATCTTATTAGATAAAGTAATTAGAAGTGACTGATAACTTATTCTAAGTCTTTGAATTTTAAAAATAATCTTTAAGATGCTTTTCATAGAAACCAGGAGAAATGTGTTTCATTAGAGCTCAGTGTTATTTGCTTTGTGATGATGAGCAGGGACACAGGACCTCACTCAAGTGATGACTTCACAAGGCCTTGTATCCACTTCGACGGGCCCTCACGAGATCACCCTGACCATCAACAACTCAAGTCTCAGCCAGGTCCTTGCCCAGGCTGCTGGCCCCACTGCCACATCATCCTCGGGCTCTCCGCAGGAGATCACGCTGACAATCTCTGGTTAGTAGGTTCACATTGTGGATGTCATTTGGCCTAAGGCCATCTTGTTTGTGTCTCTCTGCAGCTCGCAGACATAAAGACATCACATTTCATTGTGTGACAGGTTCAAGTCTAATGAAGTCTAGTGTCAGAAACAAACGTGTGTTTCTTCCCCCATTTCCTGTTTCTGTAGTGCTGATTGTGGAATTAATGTTTAGAGTTGGCCACTTTTGCCATATGTCTTTGCTTAGCAGACACCAGTGTGAGGAACTTCCTGACTGCTGCTCCTGTTCTATACACTAAAGAAACATCACTCATCTGAGCTGTGTACAAGAAACTGTAAAAACCTCCCATGGTCTCCTCTACTCTTGTATCTTTAGAACACTACTAAGATTATGTAGAAAGTTTTAAATATGTTAGAGCATTGAACTTGGTAATAAAGAGCACTTGACATCACCAAATCACCCAGAATGTTAGTCACTGGTCTGAGGTGTCCCTTGCTGTCCCTCTCTGATCCTCAGAGTCACTCTCACAGTGTGCTCTGGCCTGTGTAGTATGGGCTGGTATGCTTTGTCCACATGATTCCTTGCTCTGCAGTCTTCATTCCTTCATGTAAACTAAGTCTTTTTTTTTTTTTTAAAAATGGAAGCCAAGGTCTTACCCAGGCCTGCCTCAAACTGATTGCGTAGCCAAGAATGATGCTGAATCTCTGAGTCTCCTTCCTTTGCCTCCTCAGTACTAGAATTATAAGCATGTGTCACTGTGCCTGGTGTATTAGTTATTTCCATTGCTGTGATAAATGCCAGGACCAAGGCAGCTTCTACAAGGAAGAGTTTATTTGGGTTTATGCTTCTGGATGCAGAGCTCATAATGGCAGATGAGGCATGGTAGGTAGCAAGCAGCAGGATCAAAAAAAAGTTGAGAGATCACATCTCAGCTGCACAACAAAAGCAGAAGAGAGTGAACTGGAAATAGGGTAAGGCTGTAAACTCAGAGTTTGCCCTCAGTGGCCTTCTTCCTCCAGCAGAAGGTGCTCAGGCTTGCTAGGCAGCCCCACCAGTTGGGGAATAGGTTTTGGCTACAGGAGCCTGTGGAGGAGTTTCTCATCCAAGCCATCACATCCAGTGTCAAGGCTGGGGTGAAGTCTGGCATTGTGCGTAAGTACATGCTGGCAGGCAGCTGCATCCCCAGCCCATATGTTATTCTTAAATTAATAAATTTATAGCACTTGCTCTCATGTAACAGTGCATTTAAAGCTTATAACCACCTTACAGTTATACTATAAGAACAGCTATAAAGAACATTTTTACCAGAACTCCAAGTAGTTTTGTTTTTCAGGAGGGTCTTACTTTCAGATGTATTTGTGCTTTTGAATGACATGCTGCGACTTTTACCTGCTGCAGGACAACACATTATTAACATTGGGTTTTGTATGGTTCACTAACTCTTCTTTTTTTTTGGCGTGTTCTCAGTGTTGGATATGTGTTAGGTCTTATCAAAAACATCTGCAGAATTCTTACTTATAGCTTAGAAACTAAGTTCTTCACTCTTGTATTTCCTGTTTTTCCGGCCATATTCTTATACTATTGCTATGGGTATAATAAAAGGGTAGCCATATATAACATTAAGTATTTATTTATTTTATTTAAAGGGTTTGTTGAGTCAGACAATTTCTGGCTGGTTATCCAGGATGACCTGCGCTACACAGAGAAACTGTCTCAAAACAAACAAACGAACATAATAAATATAACATACAAACAGAAAAAACAAAACATAAACAGAAAACCCCAAAAGCTTTGAGGATAGTATTGTATGTTGAGCACATTTATTAAAGAGTAAATTGGAACTTTATTTTGAGATCTATTTCTATGGGGTTTGAGACCTTACTAATCTCAATTGGTTTGGGTATAGTGAACTAAGTGAAGGATAAGTCTGTTATTGGGACCTGTGCCCAGTGGCTGGCCAGTCTGTAGATGATTCTTTATGCAACTCTGCTGTATTACACTAGTTAGGCACGCAGCCATGGATTCAACTGTGGCAGACATCATAAAATATAGGTAAAGAGCTCACATTTAATAAATGAAGGAACTAGACTGCAGTCGGAGACTGCTCACTTGTTTCCCAACTGCTCAGACCTGAGTAACTATATTAATTATAATACTGTTTGGCCAATAGCTTAGGTATATTCATACCTATCTCTTATATATTAAATTAATCCATTTCTGTTTATCTGTAGGCTGTGGCCTACTGGTAAGGTTCTGACAGGAGAATCTTTTTTCTTCGGCAGTTACATGGCATCTCCTTGACTCTACTTACTCTCTCTATATATCTATGTTCGGATTTCCTGCCTGGCTCAATTCTGCCCTGCCAGAGGCTGAAACAGCTTTATTCATTAACCAATAAAAGCAACACATATACTGAAGGACCTCCCATATCACAGGACTGTCTTTTAGGACTGGGCATTGTGACCCGTGCCTGTTTTTCTAGTACTCTGGAGACATAGTATCATGATGCGCTATGCCAGAAAGAAGTAAACATGTTTTTTCTTTCCACAATTTCAGAATTTTTAAAATAGCAGTAAATACACAAGGTTTAGCCATTTCAGTGACAGCACTTTGTCATATAGTCCTGCCATAGATGAGTGGAGGGTCTTTCCAATCTTAATTTCTTATATTTTCATATCACAAAGCATACAGTAAATGTTTCTATATATGTGGTTTACAGAATGAATACAGATTAATAAAGAGTCTGCAGAGTTCCAGTTCAAGAGGTTTCAAAAGTGGGCTGAGGAAAAATATTGACCAAACCAGACCAGTGCCAGGGGGAGCTACTAGGGTCGTGATTTGAGAGTGAGGTTGTTCCAGGTGTGAGGTGAAAGGCTGAATCAGGGTTTGAGAACAAATACAGTGGGTTAAGGTCCAGATCCGGATGGTTGAGCAGATGAACAGGCAAGCAGTTGAGTAAACCAACTTCAGCAATGGGGCCGTCTTAGGGTTACTGTTGCTGTGATGAATCAGTATGGCCAAATCACCATAATCCTTTGGGGAGGAAAGGTTTATTCAGTTCACATCACAGTTTGTTATCAGAGGAAGTCAGGACAGGAACTCAAACATGATAGGATCTTGGAGGCAGGAGCTGTTGCAGAAGCCATAGAGGGGTGTTGCTTACTGACTTGCTTCACAACTCAGCCTGTTTTCTAATAGGACACAGGACCACCAACCCAGGGATGGCCCCACCCACAATGGACTGGCTTGTTTCTGATTGAAGAGTTTTTCTCAAATGATGACTCTAATTTGTGTCAAGTTGCCATAAAACTGTCCAGTGCAGGTACCATGCCAACCTGAAAGTCCCGGGCAGTTGAGGAGTCCTCTTCTTGTTGATCCTTGACATATGCACCAAGTATCAAATGGTAGATTGCTGTGAGGGCATGCCTTCATAGCATTAGAAGTCCATGACTTTATGGGGCCCTGGTGAGAGAGTTATACCCTTTCCTTGGTTTGTTGTGTCCCACAAGTTTGATTTTATTTATAGAATAGCTCTCTGTCTACCCCCAGGAATAAGTAATTGATAGTCTGTGCTGGTCCCTTACAGTTGGAGCAGTTTCTGATCCACTCAGGGCTGCAGCCCTCCTCAAGGGGGAGTCAGAAGCTGCCTGTGATCTGGGTGCTGCTCAGCTGAGAACCACTGTTTTATACAGTGTGGGGTATCTTAGAGCACACACAGCCTCATCTCAGCACTGAAGAGGGTTAGGAGTTCTGGGTCAGTTAGAGCTCTATGTCTTGACCCTGTTTCCAAAGGAGAGGGGTGAGTAAGATGTCCTTCAAAGCACAAAGAACACATTAGCTTCAGGTTTTGTCATGTGATGTATCATCTCATAAATATTTGTGCTTTGTGTATAGTTCTGTGAGGACAGAAGTCTATCCTGCTTTTTAATTTTGTTCTGGGCCGTGACTTTCTCAGCCCTAGATGACAGACTAACAAAACTGAAGAAGGCTTTCTGAGGGTTTCTGTCTGTGTTGCATAAAGTCAGGCTCGGCCAGACGTGGTGGATACACCTTTAGTCTCAGCACTTGGGAGGCAGAGGCAGGTAGATCTCTGAGTTCAAGGTCAGCCTGGTCTACAGACAAGTTCCAGGACAGTCAGGACCACAAAGTGAAGCCTTGTCTCAAAGAAACCAACAAACAAATGGCTTGGGAGTTCATATGTACCTAGTTTTCTTACTTTACAGAGATTTCCTTCATTTGTTAACTTCGTTTTCCAGCTCTATATATCAAATGAGGAGAAAGTAGTCTTCATGTATTTTTATATGGAAAGATAGAGTGTCTTTGTTACAGTATTCTCCTGCAGAGAAAAAAGCCTGAGGAGTGTGTCAGGAAGCACTGGCTCAGTGGGTTTACAACCAAAGGCCTAGCTCTGAGAGCAGTGGGGCTTTGTCTTAGACATTTTCAGTCCACTTTCTCTAAAGTGTAATATGATACTCACTGGGCATTTTATGGCTGGAGGGCTACACTAAGGGTATACGAGTGCAGAAGGGTTACTATGGCACTATTGAAACTATAGTAGTGTCATGTAGTTGCTAGGATATTGTAGTGACATTCCATTTGCTTTAATAAATAAATAAATTAAATAAATAAAACTTGTCTAAAGATCAGAGAGTAAAACAGCCCCACTGTTCAGCCTTACAGACCAGGCAGCGGTGACACACCTTTAATCCCAGTAGCCACACTAGTTGCCATAGAAACTGGGCTGTAGTGGTGCACACCTTTAATCCCAGTTCTAGAGAAGAATATAAGATGGGAGGAGACAGCTCACAAACACAGTCTCAGTCTGAGATACCTGGATGCAGCATCGCCATTTCAGACTGATGTCAAGGTAAGAGGCAGTAGCTGGCTGTTTTGCTTTTCTGACCTTCAGGTTGAACCCCAGTATCTGTCTCTGGGTTTTTATTAATCGTGTTTCAGGATACTGAGGACAGGGACGCAGTAGGTTGAGCATATGTGCACTGACTGATTCATTGCCTCTCCACCCCATTGTTTGAAGAGGCCCCTTACTACATCTTCTATATTCATTCAAAATACGTTATCTGCCATTTGTTTATTTATCTACTGTGTGGCAAAATTGTATGAAATCTGCGAGTATTTACCTGAACAGGGTAGTTGTGGCTCACCCATATTCCAGGTGTTGAAGAATTTGTGAGTCCATTGTGTGTCTGTCATTGTAGCGCATGAGGGTACTGAGAGTACACCATAGGGCATAGGAAACTGCCTGCATAGCTCCCCTGAAGATGCCTTGGTGAGCCGAAATGGATTCTGGGAAGTCTGTGGTATATTTCTGTTTAACTCTGTAGGCCTTTTGCTGAGCTGAGGAAGGCTTTAGCTGAAAGCACAGTCATGGCTACCTAGGACGTCAGAGGAATTTTTCATCCCCTTCTTTCCCTCTCATTTGATCAAGGGCTTTTGTCTGGATGGCACATTAGCAGGTGCAAACATGTCCAAAAGCAGAACTTGGGGCACAGTCATTGCCGCCTTTCTCCTGGCTGCTGTAAAGTTACCCAGGTCCTGCCTTGCTTGTCTGTTTGTTTTAAAGTTTTAAATGCAGTGTCATTGAGCTTAATTCTTTACTTACTAATTTGAAATGAAAGAGTTAATTGTGTTTTGTTTTATGTCCCCCCTCTCGCGCGCCCTTCAATTTAGGAAACTTTTTTTCCATTATAATTGACTACATCTAGAGTTTCATGTTATACTTGAGTCTGTGATGGGTAAAATAGTCACCACATATTGTGTATTGCTAAAGTTATGCAGCATGCATTCCTCCGTAACCTTTCTTCAAAAGTCTGAGTGCGTGTATGTGTGTTTTTTAAAGGTCTGGAGTGTATTCTTTCTTATCATCTCTAGAAATTTAACTACTGGCCATGTGTTTACCGTCTTTACTACTCAGTATGGTTCAAAGATGTTTTCCTTGTGTGTGGGATCAGAGAGTGGGTCCCTGGGACCCTGCACTCCTCTGGAAATGTCAAGGTTCAGCCCCTACCCTTCAACCCCAAGGCTGTTTCCCCAAAGATTAAATTGGTTCTCCACAGTGAGATATTATGTTTCTTCATACTTACTTATTGTTGCTGTGATAAAACACTGCTCGAAAACTACTTGGAGAGAACAAGATTTATTTGGCTTATATTTCTAGGTCATAATTCATCATTGAGGGAAGTCAATGCAGGAATTTAAGCAAGAACTGAAGTGGAAACCACAGGGGAAAGCTGATGGCTGCTTTCCCCCCGACTCCTGCTTAGCCCTTTTTAAAACTACTATCTATGCCCACTTCTCTAGGGATTGTATTCCCCACAGCAGGCTGGGCTTTCTTAGGTCAGTGTCCCACAGGCAGTCTGATGGAGGCAAGTCTTCCATTGAGTTTCCTCCTTTCCATGAGCCTCTAGGTTATGTCAAGATGACAATAGAATGAACCAGCACAGTTTTCATGGAGGGTCTGTGTTAAGTCAGATTTTGGCACCACGACAAATGCCTGGCATAAATAGGAGAAAGGATTCATTTTGGCTCATGGTCTCAGGAAGTTTCTTCCAGGGTTAGTTTTGGTTCTACAGGAGTCAAAATATCATGGTGTGATGGAACAGAACTGTTCATGACAGCCAGGAATCAGAGAGGACAGGAAGTGACAAGGCAGCCTACTCCCAGAGAACTGCTTCCTTTTACCAGATGCCCATCTTCTACAGTTCGCCAGTACCTAATGATGGGATTGCCTAGCTTAGAGCCATTGTAGTGTAACTGTCTCTGAAAACACCCAGGAACCTGCTTTTATACTAATGTCACAGATTCCTTGGTCCAGTGATAGACAGTGTTAACCATCCCAAGACCACCTCTGGTCAATTTGATAAACACGTCTCACCTCATCTCCAGGAAAATGAAACAGTAGTCATGATTCTGCCTGATATGTTATAATTACCCTGCCTACAGCTAAAACAATAATTCCTTCACTAGTCTCAACAGTTTCATTATCACTCGGAAGTTCAAGAACAAAATCTTCTTTGAAACTTGAGGTGAAATAGAGTCATGGGACTCTTTAAATTAAAAAAAGGAAGTAATTATGCACTTGCAGCGTGCAGTGGTAGATTAGAGTACAAAGTTCTCTTCTAAAAGATAGGAACAGAAAAAGAAAATAGCAAGGAAGACTCAGAGTAAAGACCCAAGCCAGCAGAGTAAAAATTAAATCTTATAATTCCATGTCTAACATAGAAATATATCGTAGTATGTGACCTCCCAGGGCCATCTGCATTTTCCTTTCACTCACTTGTCCTTCAGTCATGAATCCACTAAGTTTTTATATTCTTTTCCATGTAAGTTGAGGCCAGCCTGGTCTACATAGAGATTTTCAAGATAGCCAGGACTACATAGAGATCCTGTCTCAAAGCAAAAAACAAAAACAAACAAAGAATTTCCCCACTATCTCCCAGGTAGCCTCCAGAGGCAAAGTCCCCGGCACAGATGTAGAATTCATAATGAAGGTTATGTCAAGCGAGTGTCATCATTTTGTTCTACTTTAGTCTGCTTTTCCTGTTTTTGTGAAGTAAAGGTCGTTTCTTTGTTTGTACTGCATAGGTTACTTTAGCTTTAGTTCCCACTAGATTTAAAGACAATCTATTACTTTCTAACAGTTCAGAAACAAAATTTCCCAGCTTTTATAGCAAAAAGCCCTTCCCCATGCTTGTACACCATGCTAGTTATAGGGAGTGCAGGAACCAAGGTCACACTGAGCCTCTCCGTCCTGGCCGTTTGTCTGTGTGTTGTTTTTCTTCATTGCGAGAAAAAACTATTACATCTTTCAAACTACTTCTAAAGTTTTGTAAAATTATATTATGCTTTCTTAAAAGACAAGACCTTATTTCAACAAACTTAAAGCAGGATCTGCCTTATTAATACGCCTTTTCTTTATTTTTGAGATTATAATACAATTCCATCATTTCCCTTTTCCCTTCCTCCTTGCTTTTTCAAATTTAAGACCTTTTTCATTGTTTTTAGATGCACATATGTATCTGTATATACATGTATATTCCTAAATATAACCTGAGCAGTCTGTATAATGTTACTTGTGTGTATATTTTCAGGACTGACCATTTCTTATTGGATAATTAATCAGTGTGCTCTTCCCTGTAGAAGACCTTTAATCCAACTCTCAGCATCTCTTAGCTGCCTGTAGTCTTTTGTGTAGGCCTCTTGAGCTTTTTCCTATCCATTTTAGCATGTCTTTTGTTGTCCTTTTTGAGTTCATGTCTAGGCAGTCATGTTGGTGAGACCTTATGAGTATATAGCTTCTGACATTACTGATAGACTCAATCTCACAGCAAATTGTCTGATTGTCTAGCTCTTAGAATCTTTCCACACCCTTTTCCAACAGTGTTTCTTAGCCTTAGCTATGGGAGTGTGTTGTAGATGTATCTACTGGGACTGGGCTCCATAACCCCAAATTTTGATTGGTTGTGATTTTCTGTGGTCTGTGCCTGTTGCAAAGAGAAGTTTCCTTGATGAGCAATGAGGATTATACTTACCTGGGAGTGTAAGGACAAATGTTTAGATAGATCATTATTAGGGATTATGCTGGTTTAGTAAAGTGATAGTTACAGTTTCTGCTCCAAGATCTGTGACTCTATTAGCACTGAGTAGTTTTCCAGGTGTCCAGTTCCAGGCACGGTTTCCCTCTTGTTGAGTGGGTCTTAAATCCAGCTAGAGAGCTGTTGGTTAGTGCCAGGGTATATGTGCCAGCCACTACTGCATCCTTATTAGGGTTCTTGTGCCATGCCAGTTTTTGTGATTCATAGGTATTATAGCTGTGTTGGATTATGGTTACTTACCTGTTCTGGAAGCTTGCATGACACCTTCTGGTGGTACTAATTGGCACACAATCTTACAGCATGCTCACTGATCGTCTGACTCTTAGAATCTTTCTGCTGCCTTCCACAATGTTTCCAGAGCCTCAGGGAAGAGACATTCAGGTCAGTGCCAGCTCACAGGCCTCTGGCGCTGCTTCTGAAGTACATGATGTCTTCAGCAATAGGGACTTAACCTTTCACCTCTAGGGGGCAACCAAGGGCAATAGCAGTGTGTTTTGGAATCTCATGAACAACCTTGAGCAACAACTCAAAAGAGGGCTTCTTATGTCTGGTGCTAGAGATTTTGTTAGATGGTCTCTGACTCTTGGAGAGAGCATTGTCAGCCTGCATGAAAAACAAGCTCATTTAAATTACTTATGCATATTTATACACAGAATTACATGTATTATAAGGGGTTTTAAAAGGTAAATAGTTAATAGTATGATTTCTTACTTTTTTCAGGCATCTTTATTGTTATTTTACTTTCCCCACTCCTTCTGTATTTACCTCCCTTCCCATCCCTAAAGAGTCCACCTTTTTCCCCATTTCTCCATTTCCCTAATTGGGTCACTTGTATCTACTAGTCCTCTTTAGCCTGCTCCCACCATCTTCTGTATTTACCTCCGTCCCTCTCCCTAAGGACCTCCCCCTTTCCATTCCTCGACCAGGTTACTTGTACCCTGCTATTCTCTCTGCTCCCCAAACCCTCTACCCTGTCACCAGTCCCTTTTATTCTCCTGGCTTCTGCAATTATTCCAGAATATGTATTCACATCTGTAAATTTGGAGCTAGGAGCTTCTAATGAAAGAGAACATGAAACGTGTCTGTGTTGGTCTGGGTTGCCTCACTCAATATCTCTTCTGGTTCCATCCATTTACCTGCAAAGTTCACAATTCCATTTTCTTTGCAGCTGAATAATATCCCATAATGTTTATGTACTACATTCTCTATGTTTGTCAGCTGAAGGACATCTCTGTTGTTTCTATTTCCTAGCCATTGTGAATGAGCAGCAAGAAACATGGGCAAGCAAATATCTGTGGAGTAAGTTGTTAAGTCATTTGGGCATGTACCAGGAGTGGTATAGCTGGGTAAATGGTAGACTTATTTTTAGCTTTTTGAGAATTCGCCACTCTAGTTTATATAATGGCTAAACCAGTTTGTAATAATACCACCAACTGTGAATGAGGGTTCTCTTTGCTTTGTTGATCTTTGCCATTCTGACTGGGGTGAGATGAAATCTCAAAGTTGTTTTGATTTGCATTTTCCTAATTGCTAGGGATGGTGAACATATTTTGAGATATTTCTAAGCCACCTCCTCCCCTTTTGAGAACTTTGTTCAGGTACAAGGCTCATGGATCATTTTTTAACTCATTTTTAAATTTTTATGTATTCTGTATATTAATCCTCTGTCAGATATATAGCTGGCAAAGATTCTCTACTAGTCTGTGGGCAGGCTTTTTTACACAACTGATTGTCTCTTTAGCTGTGCAGAAGCTTTTTAGTTTTATGAAGATAGATTACAGAGCCATAATAATAAAAACAATAGGGTGCTGGCAAAAAAAAAACCCAGACATGTAGACCAATTAAACAGTATTGAATAAGACCCAAACATGAGTACAGGTAGCTTCAGCCACTTCATGTACAATAAAGATGCCAAAAACTATATACTGAGAAAAGAAAGCATTTTCAAAAATGGTGCTGTCTACATGCTGAAGAATGAAATTGAGCACAGACCTGTCGCTGTGTAAAAGAACTAACAAAATGGATCAAAGATGTAAACTTGGATCCTGAAACACAGAAACCACCAGAAGAAAGCATAAGCTGTACCCTGCATGATGTAGGTGTAGAAAAGAACTTTCTGAATAGGACTTCATTTGTCTGAGAATTAAGGGCAACAAGTGTAACTTCATAGAACATGGTTTTTGTTTGTTTATTTAATTTCATTGTTTTTGTTCTCAGAACAAGGTCTCAGGTAGCCCATGCTGGCTTCAGACTAGCGATGTAGCTACAGCTGCCCTTGAGCTGTTGATCTTCCTCTTTGGGTCTCCTGGATGCAGGCATTATAGGATGGTCTACCACATCTGACGTATTCAGTTCTTCTTAAAGGTCACTTTTTTATTGTAATCGTAATAAAGTAAAATAAGACTTTATTGAGTTGTGCCCTGGAGGAACAGCAGTTTCAGAAAAATAAGTCTAGCCCTTATTTAAGTACTAGACCCACTCGTACCTTCTTGAGGTTAACACGATAATGAAGAGCTGTTTGTAACACACCCCAGCCATGTGCCTAGGGAAATCTCTGCTTTCCTGCTGTAGCTTTGTGTTCTTTTCAGTTCTACTGGGGTAGCTCTTGGCAGTGTCTGTCTCTGTGAAAAGTGACTTGATTGAGAATGCCGTGGAGGATTCTTCGTTTGTGTTGAGTATGAACTGTGGCATTACCTGAAGCTGTTCCCTGAACAAGTGGACTTTCATTTTTCTCTTTACATTTCCTGTCCTGTTGGAACTTTCTGATGTGTGGTCATCACTAGGAAGTGAGGTGCATTTTACTTGTGGGTGGGAGAGGCCCTTTGGTTCTGTGACCACAGCAGGCAGGGTGAGGTTGAGTTCTGGGCCATCCAGTAGCAGTGAGTAGTGTTTACTTTACTCATTTTAACAATGACTTGAGATGGGACTCTTGAGAAACAGGCTTCTTCTGTCCAGTTACCCTGGGCTCCCAGGCAGTTACTCTGTGACACTGCTCCTCGTAGTGTCACCTAGGACCTTTCTTTTCTTGTTTCTAGTCACTTGTGCAGCAACCAAGTGTTAGTGCATGAGCCAGGAGTTGTGGAGGTAGCACACAGAGCCCTGCTGGTGGTGGTCTGTAATTTAGCGCTGATGCATGAGACACCTCCACAGAACTGTACTTCTATCTGGTGCATTAACAATGTGCACAGTGTGAGCAGGGGGGGAGGGAGCCCCAGTGGCTGCTTCTGTGCGCACGATCCTAGCCTCCTAATGGTTGTACTGCTTTTGAAGGTTCCAGGTCTGTGCAGCACATTATGGGACTCCACGAGTGTGGATCTATGGAGGCCTTGTATTTGGAGAACTCCACTTACAAGTAAGTAGCCTGGCTTTCCTGTTGGCCCCTGACTCTTAGGCGAGGCTCTTGTTTGTTGTCACACAGGTCACAGAGGTATTGGCAGGAGTCTTTTTTTTGTTTGTTTGGGTTTTTTTGTTTTGTTTTGTTTTTTTAATACCTTACAAGGTCATAGTTTTATGAACTCAGCTTCAGTATTGCTTTAGGGTCCTCAGTGCCTGGCACCATCCTGGTCCAGGATAATGAGCATATGTTTGTAGGTTAAGGGTTCAGGGTTGTGAGAACAAAGCATGTAGACCTGGCTGTGCATGTGTGTTCAATGCTGATGCCCTTGCAGGACACATATGATCCTGTTCTAGCCCATCTCAGTTGCTAGGCGGGCATAGGAGTGTGTATCCAGGAGGAAAGAATTGTCTGGTTTTGCTTATTCTTCTCTGGCTATCTTCCTTGTCTTAGCATTGGCTGCTCAGTAAAACATTTGAAGGTTTTGTTGCATCAAAAGAAAATGAAGATGTCATGTTGAATATGTTACTACTATAAGAATTGTGTGAGACTTCTTTTGACAGCCTGCATTTCAGAATAAGTAGACCTTTAGGAGGGCGTATGAGGAAATAGCAGAGTCAGGTTTGTCCACTAAACTCGGTATCTAGTTGTCTCACGGGTGGGTCCCACCTGGTTCTTTTCGTCAGTGGTCTGTGGTCTTAGAAATCCTTGCTGAGTTTTCTTTCTATGGTGTTAGCACTGACTAGGGCCAGAGGCCTATCTTCCCTCTTCTGTTTTTTTCTCTATCAGGCATGTCTAACTTGCAAAGGTGGCACTGGATAACTTTAAATGCAGACCGACACAGAATTGTGAATTTACTTAAAACATGATTTTTTACCCCCTTTTTGTAACTTGATTGCATGGTTCTCAAGCATGAACTTCGTAGATGATGCTGCTGTTTCGAAGAGTCAAAAGGTTGGACACACCTGCCAGATTGTGTGGGAGAAGTGGAGTACGTGCTTAGACGTGCTTGTACGTGCTTAGATACCAAAAAAAAAAGCCTGTGTCATCCGAGTACATCAAAGGCGATCTATGATTTTCTTGTTGTGGTACACAGTGGTGGTGCCAAAGGTTTCAGATTAGCTCTTTCAGTCTCTCTTCCCAGGCCCTAGGAGAGTGTTTCCTCAACTTTCTACTGATTATTTATTTTACTTCTTTTTTAGAACTTAATCCTACAAGTGGGAGCCTTCCTTCAACAACACCGATGTCACCATCAGCCATTTCAACCCAGAACCTGGTTATGTCTTCATCAGGTGTGGGTGGTGATGCCAGTGTCACACTGACCCTGGCTGATACTCAGGGCATGTTGTCTGGAGGTCTGGACACAGTTACACTGAATATCACCTCTCAGGTGAGTGTTCGACAGAGAGAACTTCTAGGACCCTTTGAAAAGGCTTCATGAATTTGTTCTTAGTACATAGTTTTCTCACTGAGTAGTATATTAATTAAGAGGGGAAATTATTATCTGGTCAGAAACTTTCTTATAACATTGAGTAGAACTTAGATTGACTTGTATATACCTAATGATAATCAGTTGCTATCTTATTAACTTTTCTATTGCCATAACCAAGGCAGCTCATAAAGCACTTTGAGGGCTTGCTTACAGTTTCAGAGGGTTAGTCTGTCATGTTGGGAATTGTCAGCAGGCAGGCAGGCAGGCATGGCGCTAGTGCAGTAACTAAGAGCTTCCATCTTGATCCACAGGCAGCAGACAGAGAGAGAGCATGGGACTGGGACTGGCCTAGGCTTTTGAAACCTCAAANCCGTGACGTACTTTTTCCAACAAGGTCACACCTCCTAATCCTTCCTAAACAGTTCACCAACTGGGAAGCAAACCTTCAAATACATGAACTTGCCTATAGGGGCCTTTCTTATTCAAGAAAGTGGCCATCCATCGGTATCCAACCCTAGTTAGCCCCTGTGCCAGTACCCCAGCTTTGTCACATGGCATCCCTGGTCAGGAAGAGAGCAAGAGCTGGCTTATCTTGCTGTCTTGTTTTTTTTTTTT
>LOJH01021531.1:4116-20266 GCA_001685095.1 Ellobius talpinus
CTCTCTCTCTCTCTCTCTCTCTCTCTCTCTCTCTCGATGAGGATGTAACTGTTCCAGGATCCTTCTTGATACCATACTCCCTGCCATGATCATAATGGACTGATTCTCTAAAAGTGTAAGCAAGACCCCAATTAAATGCTTCTTTTTATTAGAGTTACCTTGATCATGGTATCTCTTCACAGCAATAGTACAGAGACTATAACAGACCAGTAGAACAGACTAAAACAGATAGAAACAACCCATTGATTTATATCAACCCTGCTAGACTATAAACTCCTTAAAGGCCAGGTGATATAGACTATCAATCAACTAATTGCTAGTAACCTCAAATAGTGGCATTAAAAAAAACGCTGATTGATTGTTATTAATAAATTAGTTTGAGTCCAAGGAACACAGAGCTCATTTTAAGCTAGAAACCATGCAATTATACTGATCATTGTGGCTTCTCCACTTTCAGTTTTCTAATGTGAGAAAGGAAAGTTAACTGTTAATACCATAAGAAAATAAAGTCAAAGAATGGGAGGAATGAGAATATAAGCAAAGAGGTCAAGACCCCAATGGGGATACCCATGGAATTAGCTTACCTGAGCTAATGGGAGCCCACCAACTCCAGCCTGACAGCAAGGGAACCAGCATAGAACCAAATTAGGTCCTCTGAATGTGGGTGACAGTTGTATGACTGGGACAGACTGTGCGGCCACTGGTAGTGAGACCAGGATTTATCAATATTGCTTGTACTGGCTGTTTGGAACCCATTCCCTTTGGATGGATACCTTGCTCAGTCTAGATATAGTGGGGAGGGCCTTGGTCCTGCCTCAAAGCAATGTGCTAGACTTTGCTGACACCCCATGGGAAGCCTTATGCTCTCTGAGGAGTGAATGGGGGTAGGATGGGGAAGAAAGTGGAGGGAGTGGGAGGAGTGGAGGCAGTGAGAACTGGGATTGGTATGTAAAATGAGAGAAGATAGTATTTTTTAAATAATTAAAATATTTTTTTAAAAATGAAAATATAAGACATAAAACCCAAGATATATTTAAGATGGAACCTCTAGAACAAAGATAGTTACACAAATAAATACTCATGTTTTCTTGTTAATTTAGTTTTATAACAGCTATGAGGATTTCTTTATAAATTCATTGGGGTTATTTACAAAATAAAAACAAAACAAAAAACAAAAACAGTTTTCCTCATATAATCCTGGCCATAAATGCAGAAATATTTTAGAGCAATTAATATTGTTTTGTTGGCATTTCCAAGGTGATGTTGGGTATTTTTAATTCTTATTAAAATGCCAGCCACTTTCATTAAAATGTGAACAACAACACTGTAAATCAGATGAAATGGAACTAACAGAGGACATACAGGGGTCCATTTCATACTTAGTCAGAAAAGAGTACAATACAATATACAAAATATATCACTCTTTACTCACCAAGGAAAATTCACAGAGTACAATCTAAACGTATAAAATAGCTAATGCTCTTTTCTTTGCTAAAAGATGATAGGCAGATATATAGATATACAGACAGACAGATAATAGATAATGTTCTCAAAATACTACACAATTTATGTTCATAAAAATATTCAAATTTATATATCCCTGGTACATAATACTCCAGTTTGGTCAAGGTTTCAAGAGTGTCTGCAGAGGAGTGGTGGGAGAAAACAGTAACTTGTCAATCTTTGCTTATGAGTCTTTAAAACCTGTCAAAAGCAGCAAACAAGTAGGCAAAATGCCTGGACTGTCCATCTTCTAAAACTAGAATAAAATAAATACATATTAGAAGCAAATCAACAGTTACTAAAAAACTTGCCTTTCTTTGGCAAGGTGTCCTCACTTTATTGAAAAAAAAGTAAAATAAACATAGTTTTCACAAGCAAAGAAACAAGTCCAGGGGTAGGGCATGCATAGGTGAAAAAGTAGGGGTCCCTATCACATGAACAAGTTTCCTCTGCCTTCAACTTCCTCTCAGAAAACTCCATCCATAAAAAGTTGGTCCAAAATGGCATTATTAATACCATTATTAATAACATTAATAATAATAACAATAATCTCTCTCTGTATGACATATTTTAGATCCTGAAAAAATAAAGAATAAAGAATATTAGTATATCCTAGATATAGAAATTTATGTATTTAATGTAATGGTGTTACCTGTCTCCTTCACAACATTCTTATTATTATTTTTATAGAAAAACATATTTGAGGGCCTGGAGAGACATCTCAGTGATTAAGATCAATTGTTACTCTTGCAGAAGACCCAAGTTCAGTTCCCAGCACCCATAACATGGCTCACAACCATCTATAATTCCAGCTCCAGGGATCTGGCACCCTTTTCTGGCCTTAGAACCAGGAATGTGGTACTCTTGAATACTTGCACACAAAACAATCATATACATAAAATTAAAAATATAATTTTTAAAAATCTCTGAAATGACTCTGTTAAAACATGAACTCTTTAGCTCATCTCACGAAACTTTTATTCCGGGAACCAACTCAATAAACAAGAAAAGAAGAAAAGTGTGAATAGAGCAGGCATTCAAAAAGCATTTACAGTTAACTATAAGAAGGGTGAAAAGGTGGATCATAATCACTATACATTTTTAAAGTCCTAATTGTGATGTCATTATACAAAGTTGCACTTTAATTATGAAGACCTAGTTAATGACTAAAATGAAGCACTCACAACCTATAAAAGGGTGAACTTAAGTTTTGAAACGCATATATTTCATGAGCATACGGACCATAACATCCTTCAAAACTTCAATAATCAATTGACTGAGGAATTCTATATAGTTGCCAGACAGGCTATGCAGTATACAGCAAACATTATTTGGATGCCTCAAGCATTTACTTCAGAGATTTGTGAAATTTCAGGGAGAAATTGGGACAGTCCTGAAAGGTTGAGTGAGCCAGGCTCTGTGACTGTGGAAGACTACAAAGTTGGAAGCAAGGGCAAAGGTCAGCAACAGAAAAGAGGGACAAAAGAAAGGGGGTCAAATATGAGTCAAACAAGCCTCACTGGAAAAAAAAAGTCTTATTCTGGAGAACTTTAGAATATAAGGACAGAGCTTGACTGGCAAAAGCCTCTAACATAACCCCCTCCCAAAAAAATATTCTTTATGAAAGAAGCATTTTTCAAACTAGTATACTAAAGCAAGGTTGCTTTATCAAAAGAAAGAAAATAGCTACTCACAAATAAATATAAACTAGTTAGAAGTTAAAACAGGTTCATAATGAAATTCACAGACTCCCAAACCAAGAACACCTCTTCTATCTGCATATTTTCTTTTTGAAAATTAAAAGAAAATCTGAATGTTACCATCTCAGGCTCACTGTTTGTCAGCAACTGAAGCTACTGGGCTGCCAATGTCATTTCAGTCACTTTGCCTGCATATGCGCTCTCTACCTCATACGATTGGAAGGGTTTTCTAATTTCAACCGCCAGTTAGTCTGCTCACTCAGGCATCCTCCTTCCATACATGAATCCTTCCTTATTCCAAGGTCACTTTCCCCTTACAACCCTGCCTTCTATTTGGCAGTGAAATATCCAGGTGTTCTAGATTATTAAAAATGCACACACAGCTCACTCTGCTCAAGAAAGATTATATTCATTTTTCATGGAGTTTTACATTCCACTATAAGCTATTTGTGTGCTGATTCATTTTCATTTTTAATTAGGATGTCCTCTGAATTCCCTTTTTGCTCTTGAAGATGAGAAAAAAATTAATCAAGAGTTGTTTTGTGCACTCAGAAATGATAAAATTGAAATTCTTGTAGAGGTGTTATCCAAAGGTAAGGATCTGGAATCAGGTGTTAGGTGTTAAGATTATCAAAGGCAAATTCTCATTCCAAATGTAAAATATGCCCCAATAAGCCTTATTATATGAAGTTGAAATAGTGATTTTTAAGAAAGAAGATTGATCCTTGGCTCCTGTTCTAAGTATCTAGTATCAACTTAACAGGGTGTCCATTATCAGCAAGTGATTATAATAAGTGGTGCCTTGAAAGCAAGCAAATCCCAAGGAATAATTGGATTTGCTAAATCCAAACAGACTTTGGCTTTGCTTCTGGTACCTGCAACAAGAAAGGACAGCTGTTCTGGACACCCACCAAGTAAATACTATTAAGCCCATTTCCACAAACCTTTTGGCTATGATCAAGTGAAGTATCAGTTTAATCCATTCTATGCCTCCTGTCAAAAGACTTCCGTTGCCTTGACCTGCTACTTAGAGAGGTTATGGGGTTGGATTTGGCAAGCCAAAGACCTCTTTTCCATCTTGAGCAGCTCTGCATTTTATTTATGATCCGGATGAAATGGTATGATAATGATAATGACAGTAATAAGGTGGGTGGATGGACTTCTCAACCCTAAGGAGCTAAGGGGGATCAACTGATATTTATCTAATTGATCCTCACCACATGCTTGGTGCAGAGTCATGTGGCATTATCCCTGGTTCACAGGCAAGAAAAACAGGACTAAAATAGTGAGCCTTGGATCACTTAGTAAGCCGCTTTGGAGGAAATAATACAGCCAAGATTATCAACCTTCGATATGATGCTCTGATTAAAATAAACAATATTTTCGTAAAATTGTCATCTGATAAAAATATGTAGCTGTGAAGTACTACTACCTGGTAATTGCCTGAGATTGCTGAGAGAGCATAAATCAATTAGAGGCAAATAATAAATGAGGTAATTAGGTTTGCGGCCGTATGCCATCCTCAAATGATCAATAAATTCTTTTTATTTGCAGGTATTCACCCATGTTTTGAATGAAGTTCCAACTGAATTGAAAAGCAGACATGTATCAGTATCTATCCGATTCTTTTATGCATAATCGCAAAAGAAGTCAAAGACCACTTTGCATGCGTAAGGACACACATTCCAGAAGCAGAATGATGTGTGTTGTTTAAGCCTCAAGATTTTTACATAATTAAAAATTCCTTGAAATAAAACAATGGTCTTTCTGTAGCATAAAAACAAAAAAACTTACTTGATGCTTTTGATGGATCTTTAGATTATTATAAAGTAAAAAATTCCAGACTGAAATGTTCGGCAAGGTTAATGTAAATTAACTGTTCATTAGCATCTGTTACAAAGTGACACGTCCAGAAAAATGAGACAAGAGGCAGGTACACTGTAAGTGGGCAAGATGGTTAAGAAGTTGCTTTTTTAGGCCAAGAGCAGACGGCTATAGCCATTTGGGGAAATTATGAATACGCCAGGAGTTTGATTTTGGCAAGGAATAAGAAGAAACCCCAGAAAAAAATGGAGGCAGTTAAAGGTCAATTTTGTTTATTAGCAAATGTTGCCTAGATTTAGTCCAAACCAATCACTTTCAATGGTGCAGTCAGTAGATCAAAGAGTATAGAAATCATTCATTAACAGTTCAGCATTTTAAGAACTTCTACAACTAATACATACTGAAATACGATGGAGACAGCCCTGTATCTAAGGGCATATCTAAGGGTACCTAGATCCCAAAACTGGGGACCGCTCACCACTGTCACCTGGACAAGTGGACTAACCTCTAGATCATCAGTGTATTTTTCTGTAAAAGGGTGATAATTAGGATCCCCTTGGCTTTCTCACATAGTTATTATTTAAGAGGTAGTAAAATCATAGCATCTCAATAACATAAAACTCCATATCAATATTTCATTCTAATAGCTCCTATAACAACAAGCTAGACGTTTTGCTTTGATATCTTCAACCACGTTCCATGCATTGAAGAACTTGAAACTGGCATGTAAAAAGAAAGCACCTTGAACAGAACTGTGCACACATTTGCTAGCTGACCTGAATCTGCTATATTGACTCAAGAAAAATACCCTAAGGCTCAGCTTAGTTTGCCTCCTCCCCTGTTGAATACAGCGCACAGCCATCTCCTTTATTTTGTATGAACTGCAGATAGTTAACTTAGCCATGAATAGTATTCCAGGGTTGATTTTGTTTTAGGTTTCTGTAGTTACTTTTGCTACTGCTTTGAGGGTTTTAGTGTTTTTATTTTTGCTTCTGTTTTTTGTTTTTGCACTGAGTCAGTGTCTCATTTTAGCAAAGGCTAATCTCACTCTGTCGTGGAGGCTGGCCTCCAACTCAAGATGATCATTCTACTTTGTCTTCACATGTGTTGATGTCCAAAGCATGAGCCACAATGCCCGGCAGTATTCTTGGTATTCTAGTTCTGTTTAGCATTGTTTTAACATTGTTACACACTTTTATTCATACATACTTAAAATCCCCTTTATTTAGGTCTTATTTTCCCTTAATAGATTATATTTAAATTGAGGATAGCAGGGATTATGCCCTGAGGTTATTCGTTTCTTCCTTGTCACTTTAGTAAAAGGCTTCCCTACATAGCTGCATCTATTTCCACTGCCACGCTGTCACTGCTGCACAGCTATGAATCTACCGCACACTGTGAGGACTCCAGCCTCACAGCCACAACCAGTGCAGCTGAGCTTGGCCTCCCTTGTGCAAGGAATCAGTCACAGTAAACGCTGCCTTGGCTTCCTTACAGAAGCTACTTCCCCCACCATGACTGTGCCTGATGGTGGCCTGCCTCACTTACAGAGGCTGTAGGATTACAATGCCACCACTTCACTCACTTCCTAGCATCACTAATGGACCTGATAAGCATGGAGCCTGTCTGACATGATAAACGTAGCCACAAAGTTCAACATATTTTTTGCTTTACTGTCTCTTTTAATGCTAACTTGCCCCAAATTAAGAAGCAATAGCTCACTTTCCCCTCTCTCTGCCCCATGACTGGGGAATAATAGAACAAAAAGAAATAAAAAAGCTAAGGTTTGACAAAACTAATAATGGAGACACTCCATTGCCACATAGTTTGTTTCTATGTACATATATGCGATATATGCGTGTTAATAGTGTGTGTGTGCGTGTGTGTGTATTCCTAAATATAACCTGCTCAGTATGTGTTTTCAGAGATGACCATTTGGGATTGGATAACCAATGGGTGTGCTCTTCTCTGGGGAAGACTATTTTCCCCAATCTCAGCATTCCCTAGTTGCCTATAGTTCTTATTATTAGAATTAACTTGATATTTTGTTTTTACTTTTTAAGTAGTCACTAAAAAACCTAGTGTTAAGTATATAGGAGTTTTCTAAGCAACTCACTACAAAAAATGCAGTGTAGTGAACATAAATTCAAGTTTCAAGTAATTTGCCTCCTGTGGAGCACATATTCATGTTCAGAATGCATCTTCATATTTTTCCTTTATTCTGATGAAGGACAATTGGCCAGGACTTTGAGTTGCTTGGAAAAGGCCTTCTAAAGCATGCAATAAATAATTGTATATATTATTTTGGCCCATGTTTGGGACCCAGGGCTTTGTATAGCTTTAAAATCTGTATCCATATTGAGTTTCAGTTACTCTGTGACCCTGTTTGTGTTCCTCGTGGCTTTGCCATATTCTTGACTGGCCCAGTTAGGATCTTGTCTTGAAGATAACCAAAACTAGTTCTTGTCCAACCATTGTTTGAATTTTCCCACTATCTGTAATTGGATAGATGATTGAAGAAGTGAATATTCATATCAATCAACTAGTCAATCAATTGTTCAACATAAGCTATGAGAGACAAATAAAAGTGTAATCTAGCTATGTGATATTAAGTAACCCATTTAACTAATCTTGTGATTGCTCGATTTCCTCATCTTTATACAAGGACAATTCCTCAAGAATCTAGGTAAGCATGAAATATCAAAATAGATGTAATCAGTCAAACATGGTAGAGGTCAGGATATAGAGCTGCAACCCCATTAAAGGTACACTACACACTATGTGAAAGATTTAGCCCTCTGACCCATTTTCCTTTCCATTTCCCTTTGTTCCATCTATCGACAATTTTTATGATTTTCATTACTCTTTTATTTATTCATTGAGAGAAGAGTTGCAGTCCAAGGAAATCGGAGGACAAATTGTGTAGAAGTCAGAGGACAAATTGCAAGTCAGTTCTTTCTTTTTATTGTGTAGGTCCCTGAGATGAAATTCAGATCATCAGGCTTGGCAACAAGAGCCTTTAACATCTCCATGGCTCTATCAACAAATATTTGTGGTGTATGCCATGTATTTACTACCTGTGCCAGACCCAAAGAAAGGTGTGCACTTTGGGTGTTTTTAAGCGTAAGCGTAAGGAATAGTCAGGGTAGCCTAACACTGCACCCTTCAAACAATAACGGCAGATACAGAAAATAGATACTCAAGCCTGTCTCCTCTCTTAGAGCTTCACAAACATCACTGACCCAAGGCTGGAATCTTTCAGCTGTCTTTGAAGCCACTGCTGCTTGTTTTGCTCCTGCAGCTTTCCCCAGCTGCTGTCACATCTGTCTGGGATCACGGCAAGCTTGACTGCCTTAATAGCGTGGTGTCTGCTGGAGCCTGGCACCGCAACTCTTCTGTCATCATCATGGCTATCCAGGCTGACCTCAGTACTAAGCAGCAGCTTTCATGTGGACTCGTGTATGAGGCATACCTCAGGCAGCAGACTGTCCCAGCTACTCCCTATGGCAGTGGGAAGAGGTTACAGGCTGCTAAACTCAGTCATATTTTATCAAAGCCTTTGATCTCAGGTTTGATCTTTGCCAAGATCCATGACAGAAGCAGGTCTCTGCTCACATGGCAACTGGTGCTTACTAACTTGATTGCTATTTTTCATGTTGAGCCTCTTGCTGCTTATACATTAATACCACATAACACAAAGTGAAAGATCAAAGTATAAATAGGCATTTTGTACTAGAGGGCATTTTTCCATTCCCCCTATTGGCTCAACCAGAGCCCTGCACATTCGCAAGCATTTTCCTTGCACCTGCTTGAAGGGCATCATTGGATCATTTTTTATTTGTTCTCTTTGGGTTAGTATAGGTGTGTTTTAGGGAAGCCAATGGAATAAAAAGTCATTTCATATGCACTGCTCATTAATTTTGTTAAACAACATCCAATGTTATAAATATAGAGCATGAGTAATTGAGCCAGATTTTAACAAGAAATAATCCCCCAAAATTCATATTTTCCTTATAAGTTGAATACCTCTTCTAAGACAAATGATTTGGCTTGCAGTAGTAGTTGAAATAGTTGTAAGTAGAGAATTCTGAAAACCTTAAAGAACTAGAAAAGAAAATCAGACACACTGAATGAAACGAGGAAAACAAAATCATTCAGGACTTAAACATCTAACACGGATAACAAGCGTGAGCTTGACTCTTCAGAAAATAGAAAGCCCATGTGGTATTGAAGGGTAAGAAGGGAAATGTTAGAACAGAGATTATTTGGACAGTAGCAGGTGGGCAAAACTGGAGCAGATGAACTGCTTACAAGATAAGTGGGAAGCTGTCGAGGGAGAGAGTGAAAGCTGCAAATTTAAAGAGATGAGATATGGCAATCAGTGGGAAAAGTAAAGGGTAGAGACACATAAGGCTACTGCAGGAGTTTGCGTTTGATGTCAAAGGGAAAAGCTGGAGTGGAAGCTCCCAGACCCTGGGAAATGCTGTTAAGAAGATAATTACAGCAGGAAGACCATATACAAGAGGGACATAATCCCATCGTCCCTGCTTCAAGCATTAGTCAGCCTGACCGTCACCAGGAATGTTTAAAAGAGACCAAAAGGCATTCTAAGTTCAAGAACTCTACAGTCTCAAATACATGAGAAAATATGGTCAAAGAATAATTCAAACAAATCCAAATAAACATTATTGATTATTGGTAAGTGGAACCAGGCAAAAAATTAAAGATCTGACCCTCTCTCTCTCTCTCCCTCCCTCCCTCCCTCCCTCTCCCTCTCTCTCTCTCTCTCTTTCTCTCTCTCTCTCCCTCCCTTTGGTTTTGGTTTGGTTTCCAGTAACAAATGAGCTACAAACAAGAATTAGGAAGAGGAATGTCAGGGCATTACAAGCAGGTCTTTGCTAAGAGTTGTATAACCTGGGATGTGGGGTCAGCTCAGCAATTAACCACTCAAAGACAAATCTCACTGTCTCCTGACATACTCACCTGTCTCCTCTCTACCTAAGTGGCTATTGTTTCTCAGGTTTTATTCTTGCCTACTCCCTCTATGTCCTCTGTTGGTTTTCCAGTCAGCACAGATTGCACAAATACACTATGAGGCTTGTTCAGCATTATCACCTGATAGTGTTCTTCTAATGGCTGTCTCCATCATTAACCAAAATATAACCATATGATTGGCCTAATAAGTGATCTTCCTCCTTCCAGAATTATCTTTTGAAAACTATATCAAATCAGAATTCCTATACCATGTCTATGATTGGACACATGTCCTAAATCTAATATTTGGTGTATATAAAACTAAAAATATTTGCATCAAGTTTAGAAAATAAGTAAGTGACTGAGACCTAAAATCTCTCCAAAAACTGGCTCTTCCCATTTCTTCAAACTCATTTGGTGAAGATGCTGACTCAAGACACTCCTTCAATATCAGTCTGATTTTTTTAGTTTTCTACATGTCAGTGATTGCTACACAATCCATCTCGCTTTTTGAAACGGTCTTTTCTTTGTTAACAAAATCCTCACACCTGTGGGACAACCATAACTGTCATCTACCTGGCCGGTACTAGAACTGCCATCTTCACTGTTCTCAGGCATCCTCTTTTCTGATTGTTCCATTTCCAGGTCCTATGAGTGCCAACTATTTTGACTCACACATCATCAAATCAAAGCTTTGTTTAAATCTATCAGTTCCCCTGACCTACCATGTCAGAGCCTCAGCTAAAACTCCCAGATATCCCCAGTGGTGGTATTGCACATCTCTAATCAGCCAGGGCTTGGAAGGCAGAGGAAGGCAGATCTTTATAAATTTGAGGCCAACCTATCTACAGGGTATTCCAGGACAGCCAGAGCTACGCAGAGAAACAGACAACAAAAAAGAACTTCTAGGTGATAGTATGTATGTGTGTGTGTATATATATGCTAATGAATACTATACAACAAAAATGTAAGTATATTTGCTCTTCTAAATCAAGGACCAAATGCAGAATATCGAACATATTTGCTCATAACATACTAGACTTAATCAAATCAGGACATAATATTTCTTCAAAGTTGTTTGATTCCTTATTAACTGGATTGGAGACTAGGTGGGTTTTCCCCCTTTTCTTTTTGTTTGTGTTTCTCTGGATTGAGTTTTAATGAGACCACTCTGCCTCCTGGAAATACTTCCCCTACTTATTACACAATCAGTGGTAAAATGTGTATTCATCAGAACCACAGCTGAGATGCATTTGAGAAAGTGATTTAAAGATGTTATTGCTGCCTTTGTTTGCGAGTTTATTAAAGAAAGCCTGGGCATTGTGTGGATTTCTGCCACATCAAGAATTACTTTGTCTTTCAAAAGTTCAAATGACATTGCTGTATAATGGCCCATTTCTGGTGATCTGTTCTCAGTCTACTTACAAGATACTGAATATAAATAAAATCTAATTAGAACAAAAAGATCAAGCAATACTTAGGCTCAGCATTTCAGTTCAGCAATGACTCAGCTTTATAATGATTTTAGACCACAAGGGTAATTTGTCTTTATTTTATTATAATAACTTAGCCACTAATTAGTGTTCATTGGCCATTTTCCACCTCTCTAAAATCTCATCATACATAGAGTGTTTCATAATGAAATCTCTCCTTAAATATCTTGACTGAAAACTAAAACAAAGTGAATTTTTAAAATAGTCAGAACTATTTCATTTTGTAAATGAAGTCTGAAGCTTCCAATAGCCTACTCCCACACAAGCCAGATAACACATTATAAATATTTTCAAAATCACTCATGTTTTTCCTAGTGAATTGCAAACATAAAGTATCAGCTTAGCTCTAATCTATCTGTCTATATCAGTCACTGGAGACTGAGAGTTTCTCAGAAGGACTTCTGTTCTATGGTCACTGTATCACACATCACATGTGACAGGCATTTAATTTGAATTAAATTGTGAGTCTCACAATACTGTTCTTTTATTTATGAAAAAATTACTAAGGCTGCTTCAGATAATTTTATTTCATTTTCATCTTTGGTATTAAAAGCCAAACAAACTTCCTCACCTAATCGGTGTTTATTTTGACATTTTTCACATTTCTCTGAACTGTTGATGTTCACTTCACAAATGACAGAAAATAAATTATAGTAAAGATGAACAGCCAAGTTCAAGTGAGTCATCAATTCGCAGATTTTTCTTGAAAAAAGAAAAAGAAAAAAAAAAACACTTTCTTACTTTCAAACCTCTCCCCGTGAATAGTAAGTCTTGGTATAAGAATAACATGTAACAAAATGGACAATCCTACATAAATATAGCCAACTGATCTATGTCAAAGAAGCAAAGGCAAGACAATGCAGAAAACAAACCATGCTGAAACAACTGGATATCCACATAGGAGGAAATACAAAAAAAGTACACAGACACAGATTTTGAACCCTTTACAAAAGCAAACTCAAATGGACCTTAGACCTTAGTGTAAACTGTCAAACTACATGTCACAAGGAGAGGCTAAGATGACCTTGGGTACAGTGATAACTTTTGAGATACACACCAAAGGCACAACCCTTGAAAGAAATCCTTGAGAAGCTAAAATTCATTAAGATCAAAAGTTTCCTAGAAAGTGACAATGTTAAAGGAAAGAAAACACAAACCATAGACTTGAAGAATTTTTTTTAAATATATTGAATATATATGGAATGAACTCTTTAAATTCAAAGTGAAGGAGTCAGGAAGATGACCTGATGGTAAAATGCTCTGTACGAATATGAGTATCTGAGTTCAGATCCCTAAGACCTGTGTTAAAAAATATATATGTAGCAGTGTACACCTAGAATAAAAAGAGAATACTAAGATAGAATACTAGGAGAGAATACTGGGAGAATAAAGACAGGAGAATACTGTGCAAATAGTAAACTCAAGTTTAGTGAGAAACCTTTTCTTAAAAAATAAGGTAAAGCGTGATAGAGGAAGTGACTCAATACTGACCTCCAACCTCCACACATATGCACACATGTACATTTATAGAAATGCACACACATGAGGACGTATACAAAATACATTACACACACGTGCACACACATGCAAATAAGATACTAAACAATTCAGTTTTAAAATGGATCAAAGACCTTGACAGAAGTTTCAGTATAGCAGTTTTCTTCTGCTGTGATAAGGATACCATGATCAAGGCAGCTTTTAAAAGGAAGGGTCTATTTGGGCTGACAGTTCTAGAGGTATTAAAGTCCATCATGACAGGGAACTGTGGCGGCAGCAATAGACACAGCATCAGAAACAACTAAGAGCACATATCACAAACCACAAACAGGAAGCAGAAAGAGCTCAAAAAAATGATACAAAGCTTTGAAAACTCAAATCCCACCCCTAGTGAGACTTCCTCTAGGAAATCCACACCTTCTAAGCCAATGAAAACTGCACCACCACCCGAGGACCAACAACTAAGAATATCTGAGACTATGGGAAACATTCTTATTCAAACCACTGTGTTCAGCTGACAATATAGTCAAATGTAAAGAAGAATAAGAAAAAAACGTTCATGTCAAATGTCAACAGTGAGACACAAAACAACAATGTGATATTGTCACCCAGCAGTTAGAATGACCCAAATTCAGAGCACTGGCCAACTAGCCAATGTTAGAATGGAGCAACAGTAACTATCTGCCACTGCTGATAGGTATGTAAATATAACAGCCACTTTGGAAGACAGATCCTTTTTTTTAAACTAAATAAATTCTTCTTAATTCTGCAGTTAAATGAATTGTTATTTATCCAAAGTTCTAAATATATGTTCATATAGAAACCAGTACACCAAGAGTTCATAGGAGCTTTATATACATAGTTGAAATTTAAAAGAAAAAATCAAAACATTCTTTGATAAGCAAATGCAATATACCTTGATATTAGGGCAATGGAATATTATTAAATATCCAAAAGATATATTAATAATAACTAAGTGAGCTATTAGCATATGGAAAGGTGTAGAGGAAAGTCAACGGCATATCACTTAGTAAAAGAAGGCAATTTTGCAACACTAAATAATATTCTGAACAAGCCAAAGTTGTCAAAGATCAATACATGCTATGGGGACCCAGCAAGAGAATGAGTAGGCAGAGCGCAGAGAATTTTTAATACAGAGGTGATTGTTTGTGAGTCTTTGTATACTTACATCATTATATAAGTCTCTTAGTACATAGACTGTACATTACCAAGAATTAATTATAATGTACATTTTGGATATCTGTTGACTATATGATATAGTTTTTGAGTTGTAATAAATGTACCACCGAAGTAGCAAATGAGGAAAAGAACAAAGACTCTTCATGTGGGAAAGATCTTAAAAATTCCTGTGTCTTCTCAGTTTTCCTTAGTTAAACCTAAACTACTCTGGAAGTTAAGAGTGGTATTAAGTTAATACTTAAGTAAGCATTCTTTTGCAAAAATAAATCTTCAGTTAAACACATAAAATGAAAATATTTAAAGCATCCCTTCTTTTTAACAAGGATATAAACATATATAATAGGTTAAAATTAAAGATCATGTGTAATTATCACTTACCTCTGTATTCAATAGTCTCCCACTTTGTTGAGGATTTGGAACAACTAGAACATTCACATGCTCTTTAAGAGAATGGAAAGCAGTATAGCCACTTTGGAAAAATCTCAAATTCATTTATAGTTACCACAAAACTCAGTAATGCCACTCCTAAAAATGAAAAAGTGTCTACTGAATAATCTATGCATGAATTCTCATAGTAAGTAACTTTGAATTGGTGTTTCATGCATAGTAACATATTACACTATGTTAGTGTAATATAATATTACACTAATGTTACTAATACATAGTAACATTCCTAACACTAAAATCCCAAGATGACATCAGACTACACAAGTTCAAAAGCTCAGTCCTCCACAAGATTGCCTTCCCTTTAGATGCAAGCTGTATGTATAAGTGTCCAGTCACACTTTCATCAGGCTAGCAATAAAGTCAGAGATTTCCTTTATGTATACTGACTTTCAAGAAGGACTTAAAGAATGCACTGAAATTATTGAACAAGTATGTAAAGTTTATTAGGTGGAATGCAACTCAGAAACAGCCAGAGAGATGGGTAAGGTAGGGTCTGGGAGAATGCAAGTTGCATTGAGGCCTTCCCAGCCTACTGGCTTATCAATGAGCTTACTAATTCAGAAACTAAACCAAATTTAGTGTTATGTATAAAGCTCTCATTATGTAAGACTGAACAAATATTGGCCATGCACTCCTCTTGACCTGTCCTTAGAAGTCAGATAGCTGAAATGTTCAGTCCTGCAACCCTGTGTTTGGCCTTTCAGGTAACTTGTATCATCCTCACACAATCTTGATTATCCTACTCCCACGCCTATAAATTACAATATTAACAGTTATCTTCCTTTCACTCAAAAATGTACAAGGCTTTTTATAATTCTGTCAGGAACTAAGAAACAAACAATATGTATTCTCCATCATACATAGTACCAAAACACTGAAAACAACCTAATACCTACCTGACGGGGAATGAATAAACAAGTTGGAGCAAACCTACACAAAGGAATATTGCTTAGCAATGAAAATGGAATAAAATAATAGGAATCTTAAATACATTGTGCCAAATGAAGAAACTCATACTTAATAAAAATTTAGTCTATGATTCCAGTTTTCAAATTATTAGGAAAGACCCAATTACAGAACTAGTGTGACCCACAGTACAATGTTTTGTTTGTGAAAAAGCCTCCATAGGATCATGTACTTGAATTAACCAGAGGCTTTTCTGTCACACCCAGTCCTGCAGCTATTTTTAAATAATTACTCAGAGAATTAATATTAACTATAAATGTTTGGTCAATGGCTCAGACTTATTACTAACTAGCTCTTCCATTTAAATTAACTCATTTCTATTGCTCTGTGTATCATCACATGTCTCATGGCTTACCAATGGTGTTTGGCATGTTGCTCCTTGGGTGGCTGCTGGTGTCTCCCAGACTCTACCCTTCTTCTCTGGTATAGGAGTCCCTTCTGTTTGTGTGTTGCTTTCATGGATTAATGAATAAAGAAACTGCCTTGGCCTAATTGATAGGGCAGAACTTAAATAGGCAGGGAAGACAGAACTGAATGCTGGGAGGA
>LOJH01021532.1:9759-20265 GCA_001685095.1 Ellobius talpinus
TGGGATAACTGGCCACACCCCCTTTGTCTGCCATGTGTTGGTGAGGGTGAGGGAAGATGCCCTCCCCCCACCTGAGGTGGACGAGGGCGCTGACCCTCCCCCCTTGCCAACTTCAGCACTGGGGAAAGTGGACAAAGAGACTTATTATTAGTTATGAATGCCTAACTTTATCTTATGCTCATTTCTTGCTAGCTCTTATAGCTTAAATTAATCTGTTTCTCTTCATCTACATTTTGCCTTGGGGCTTTTTCCCTTTTTTTTCATCCTGAATGGCCCGCTTTCCCTGCTTGCTCTGTGTCTGGCTGACTGTGGCTGGCTAGCCCCAGGCGCCTCCCTCTCTTTCTCTCTTGTCCCCTTCTCTCTTCTTCTCGCTCCTCCTACTTATTCTTTCTGCCTGCCAGCCCCACCTATACTGTACTGCCTAGCTATTGGCTGTTTGGTTTTTTTATTAGACCAATCAGGTGCCTTAGGCAGACAAGGTGAACGGGCAATGGATCTTTACATAGTTAAACAAAGGCAGCATAAACAAAAGCAACAGACCTTTACATAATTTAAGCAATATGCTGCAACATAAACAAATGTAACACATTTTTGCCTAGTTAAAGTAATATTTCACAACACCTACACCTTGCCTGAGCTACATAGTAGCGCTGGCCCTGAATGTGTATGCGTGGGAGAGCGCCCTCCCACAAGGACATAGAAGCCAAAGAACTGGCCCCTCCCCTTGCTCTTCCCTACAAGGGGTGAACGAGCAAGCACAATGCAGGAGAGCTCACCCTGGTGGTGAAGACAGGGGAGAGCTGACTGACTGACCAACCCTGCAGCTACCCAGGTCCAGAACCAGGACTGTGAGTTGGCCTACCCCAACATCCACCCCATCTGTGATCTTTTGGAGCACATGAAGGGGCTGGTCCTACACACCCCAAACTGTAGGATCTCCATGACACAGGGCAACAACAGGATAACCAAGAGGAGTACAAATGAGGGCCCTGCACCAACAGTGCAGCAGAAACCAGAGGCTGAACCAGACCAATGACTCTTTGCAATGAAACTTGTACATAAAGATATGTGGATAAAAGGGTTTGCTGCATGACTCACTGCGTCACACTGCAGCTTCCATGAGGTGTTTTCTTTTTAATACCTTTCTTTTTTTCTCTCTCAAATTTTATTTTAATTTTTGACGGGGGGAGGTTGCAAGGGCAGAGGGCAGACATGAAGGGAAAGAAAATGAATGGGATTGAGATGCATTATGTGAAAGACACAAAGAATAAATAAAAAAGGTTAAAAAAGAGTTTCTTTTAGTTGTTTATGCCAGGAGGTGTTGTGGTTCAATACCAAGGTTATTATTCATGCTTTCGAATTGTTGAACTAGTTCCATTCTAGGCTTGCACCGTATGTCAGAGAAAGTGAGATATACTTGTGTAATTATTACCAGTAATAAAATTCATCATATGGAGTGTGCGTCTGTGTGTGTGGTGTTGGAAATATGCCCAGGAAATGTGCCTCATGAGACAGGCATGGAAGGACCCAATTTCAGGGCTGTGGTTTCATTTCTTCTGGGAAGGGTGGGAGTTTCCACAGTAGCAGTTGGACCCTGGGGAGTTAGAGGAGCCTCTCCTGCAGAACCAGTGGAAGAGAAGCCAGAAAGCTTAGCACAGTTTCTCCAGGTTTTACTGCTTTGTTGTTGTTGTTGTTGTTGATTCATTTCCTCAAGCCAAAGCCTTCTTATTAGACAGATACAAGGCTTCTATCTACTGTCGTTGTGACTTTGGGCAGGAAATCTTGTCTGCACATAGAAACACCAGTGAGGTTTTTCGAGGGACTCATTATGACATTACTTATAAAGTGCCTTGTCCAGGATGGTCATGGAAGCCATATTTATGATTCTTAAGATGTATTTGTTCTCACCTACACTTCCAGTCTGTAGATTCCACAGGATGAATACGGTACAAGTGTTCCATTTATTGAGATTCACGACAATTTCTCTTCACTAAATTGAGTTTCCTTAATATCTTAAAAACGATACCTAATATTTAGATATCAAATATTTAGTTCTAAATATAAAACCTAAAATAATATCTAAAAAGAATGACGGGCACTGACAGAAAGTAGACATACATAGCATGTTTGTGATTAAGTCATTCTAGCTGAAGAATAAATCTTATTTAATGATGTTCAAAACGTCTCCAATGGAGTTCATCTCTCTCTTCCCTTCCTCCATTCAGACAGCTCTACTTGTTTTCCAAAACCCAGGTTAACACCATCTTCTAAAGGAGTCTTTTCTGTCTGTGAACAGGTCTTCCTTGATAACATCAGCACCGTTGTGACTGCTGAAGGACATCTCCGGGAACAGTAGTCATGTTTCACCTGTCACTCTGCCTGGTGACTCTAGAGTTGTCTGGTAGGTGACACTTTTCTTTATTGTGGTCTGTATTACATTGCATGTAGCCATTGGTTCTTTTCTTCATATCCTTTTGCATCAAGAGTGAGAGCCACATTGAATTTTTTCCATATAGTTCCTACCATAGTCCTTAAACATTGTCAAGGGAAGGAGCAGGTGGATGGATGAATAAAAACAGGCCGTGAAGAAAATCACAACCATGTGATTAAATGTTTTGCTCCCATCAACTGCTCGTTTTTCGTCACACCTCCATCTTTCCTAAATACCGAAAGTGGCATCGCTTACCATGTAAGTGTAGAACTTAAGACACTTCCGAATTCTGTAACTCCATCTTCAGGCTGTGTTTGTTATAGTCATAGCCAACAAGGCAGACAGTGACTTTGCCTTCTCATTAGCGTTTTTCATAAGTTGTTTGATAGGCTCACAAAGCCAAGATTGCAAATTTAGGTTCCAGAGATCACACTTAGGTCATCAGGTGTGCAGCAAGCACTTGCATCTCCCAGTTCTTTATTTTTCTCTTCATGGTGTTTTTGTCTTTAGCTATTCCCCTACTATGGTCCTACATTATTTATCCATTACTCTCTAACTAGAACATTGGCACCGTTTTACCAGCTTTCATATTTACACTGACAAATCAAGAAAGAAAACGGCCATACCATGCCAGACTAGCGCTTCAAGTCCTCCGGGGACACTTCTGTATTTATTGGACATCACTCATCCAACAGCTCCTATTTTAACTCAGTCCTTCCTGGGTGCTGAGGATGTCGGGAGCAAAGAGATAAAGCCCACAGTATGGATCTTTTGTGTCAACTTTAGGTGGGCCACAGCATCCACATATGTGATCAAACACTATTGTGGCTATTTCGGTAAAAGTGTTTCTTGACACAATTTATCTTTAAATAAATGGACTTTGGGTAAAACAGGTTGTCCTCTGTAATGTGAGTGGATCTCTTATCCAAGTTAAGGGCCTGAAGAGAGTGAAGGAAGGCTGCCAGCGGATAGCCTCAGGGTGGGGTTGTTAACCGTTCTGAGACCAGCCTGCTTGGCTTCATCAGCAGATCTTGGATTCTGTGACCCTCCACAATGGCGTAAGCTGGTTGCTTGAATAAATGAGCGCACACACACAGTATCTGACATGAGAGCTTGATTTACAATTTCTCAGCCCTTTGATGATCTGGAGGAGATCCATGTTCAATTCAAATGGACTTTGAAATTTGCTGCTTTCCCAGGCTACTGATATATACCACAAAATTCTCGCTGCTCTCCAAGTGTGTACTTATACAGTTACAAGGGTAAGCAACCAATACAGTGTACTGAGCACACTGGAAAATGAATTACATTGCTAAGTTATGCGATTTGGAAGGCGAGGTGTGTTAAATTCAGTTTTATTTACAGTATTTTCACTTATAACAGGTTTATTGGGATATAGCCCCATCATAAGTTGAGGACCACCTCTTTGTCCTATTGGTTTCATTTTGGGAAAGCTCTGTTCTCAGCATCTCAGGGCCCTGAAAACAGACATGCAAACAATTAGAATCCAGTAGGGAAATTGCCCTCAGTGGCAAGTTTACATCCATCTTCCTTCGCCACAGGGGAATATGTCCTAAGAGCCAGTGGATGCCAGAAACTGGAGAGTACCAAACTCTAAGCTTGCTTATCTATAAAATGTTTAATATGAAATTTAGGCATAGTAACAGGTTATCAGCAACAGTAATAAAACAATTATAATAGACTGTAATAAAAACTATACAAATACCTCTCTCTTTCAAAATGTTTTATTGGACTTTCACCTTTTCACCAAAAGGAAGCACTTTTTAACATCAGCTCAGCAGAACTGAGTTAGCAGCGGTACCGCTCCTGCCCTTGGAGGCTGTTGCTAAGTAAGATAGGGATGTTTGAACACAAGCACTGTGCTCAGATCGCTACTATGCAGATGAGGGGGGAGGGGGTATATTCAGAGTGGTGTGCTAGATAAAGTGATGATCACTCCTGGGCGTGACAAAGGGCTACAATGTGAGATCTTGTTACCATGTTTGAGAGAGTGCAGTTTAAAACTAGTGAACGAATTTTTTCCCCTGCAGCTTTCCATTTAGTATTTTCAGATAGTTGTTGAACGTGGTCAGCTAGAACTGTAGACCTGTGGCTAAGGAGGGACTATGGATAACGTGTGGTTAGGGGCTGGGGCGGTGACTCAGAGGGTCAAGGTGCTTGCTGCCAGCCTTGACGACCTTAGCTGGATTCTCAAGACCCACATAGGGGAAAGAGAGAACCTAGTCTGATGAATTATCTTTTGATGTTCAGATTCACACACACACACACACACACACACACACGAGAGAGAGAGAGAGACATACAGATACACACAGACATAGACAGACACATGGAGACACACACACATACAGACACACATGCACAGTCACATAGACAATATGAAAAACAAACAAACAAAAAACCCTGTGGTTGATGAAGCTAACCTGATCCGAATGTGAGAACCGGAGGGAGTCACCAGTTAGGGTACTGCCCTCACACAAACACCCAGGCATAGAAGAGCCCGCCCTGGGGAGCATCCCGGGGGAATGTCTCATGCTGTATGTTTGTTAAAAACAACTGACACTTAACACGCGCTGCTCAGTGTCTAAACCCATTGTTATTTGGAAAGAGGGGTTTCCTCTGATAGCTATGATTGCATAATGGAAATGACTGGGCTGCTTAAAAAGGAAGAGAACCAGCGGCCATTAAAATAGGGAGTCATTTGAGAGCGCAGCTCCATTTTCTGAAAGAAATTTCAGAGACAAAGGTTAAAAATAGATCCTGAGAAGCAAACGATAGGTGAACAAAAAACAAAACAAAACAAAACAAAACAACCCTACATCTGCAGCCTAGAGCCTGATTACAATAGAAAGAGGACACTCTTAACCTAATTATGCCGCAAGAACCATAATTAGGCTAAGAGAAACGTAGAATGCTATCGTTTCGAGGACAGCTAGGTCTGTGTGAGGTTTCAGAGTGGCGATGTTAACCGGGGTGCGAGCATCACGTTGAGGGATTCACTCGTCCTGAGGCTGATAGACCGCATAGCGTGAGGTTGAAGGAGTACTTCTGTTAGCTGGCCTCCCTTTGAGTGCCTGACCCTCCACTCAGGTGCGCGGTATCTCGCCCACATGAAGAGTTTTCTTTTGCTGGGCTCCATTTCATCTGGTTTTGTTCCATGGCCTCTAGCAAAGATTGCCTGGCAACTCTAGACAGATCCTTTAAGCCAAACCCTTTAAGACCTGAACTCACAAAGAAGCCAATTTTAATACTTCAAAATATATTGAATGAAACTTATAACCGCAAATTTACATGATTTTGCCTTACGTTATGTGGCTGTGTCCTCTGAGCCTGTGGCTTATGGAAAAGGACTTTGCTTAGCAACCCACGGTTAGGTCCAAAAGAAACCGGGGACAAATGGCTCCCTGTGGTGCTTATTAGCATACTAAAGTGCTTATTGGCTTCTAGGTTCCCTCAGCATCTTAACTACCTGTTACAGAGTCCATACTGGCTTCCTGGCTCCTTTCAGCTCCTCTCATCCCACCCTGTCCCCTAAACTTCACCTCATACATAGGCTTCCCTTTCCCTTTTCATATCTACAGAACCCTGCCAGTTTGGCCATACACTCTCTTGGCCCTCTCTTCTCTTTGCTTTCTCTCTCCTCTTCCTCTCTTGTTCTCCCCTTCACCATGACTCAGCTTAGCCTGCTGACAGTATTTAGTCTACTGCTTTCTCTTCCTGCTCTGGACTCTTGCAGACACCTCTGGCTGTAGTGTCCCTCATATCTAGAATAAAAACTTGCCCTTCATCATGCCTTGGAGCGGTCATGTCCTCACTTCATATGTCTGGTGCTGAAACCCCCACTTTATACACCTCCGTCCTGTGGAGATTGAAGGGAGGGAGATTCGGTTTGCTTCAACTGTTGAAACTAGGAGTTTCTCTTATGTCTATTAAGTGAGTAACTCAGGGTGTGGGATGAGGCTGTAAATGCCTGGTATGTGGAAAGCAACTTGGTCATCAACTCTTGAGTTCATTTTATCAGTGTGAAGATTTAGACTTGATGGCAACGAAATGTGCCACCAACTGGCTGTTGGCCACGGGCACTTAATCTCTCAGAGCTTTCGAGTCTTGGTTTATACAATGAGGATACAGGAGCTGTCTGCCCATCTGGGCGAACTTGGAGGATGTGAAAGGCAATATTTGTGATATGTTCTTGGCATTCAAAGTCCACGATGCTGTTGCTAGACTTATCTCATCCTGTCTTGTACTCTTCCCCTCAACAAACTCTTTGCTTCATCTCAGCTGACAGGTGGGACATCTCACATGTGCCAAGCTGTTGCTTATCTCATTTTCTCCCCTATGGAATCCTAGTTCACATTTTTCTGCTGGTCCAAGTGACTTTGAAAATCTGGATAAATCCCTAGACTTTCTGTCACCTCTCTGAACTATCTCAGCTTTTAAAACAATGTCTCTTTCCTGTCAAATCTTTTGTATTTTTAAATATGTTTTATGGCATATATTTATTTTCACAGAATAATGAGTTTCTTACACACACACACACACACACACACACACACAAAGTACCTGAATCCTTCACTTCTCGTTACCCTCTCTTGTTTCTTCTTCTCATCTATACTAGTCCCTTTCCTCGTCCCAAATAGTTCCTTTTCTTTTATGCTTTGAAAAAAAATCTAGATTTGTGTATAAGAGAAAAATGTAGTAGCTGTGTTCCTGCGGCTGGCTTATCCTGTGTGGCATGGTGTTTTCCCGGTTTCACCCGCTGTTCTCCAAATGTTGGTATTTCATTCCATCACATGTATATGCCACATTTTCACTATTCATTCATCTGAGGGTAGACATCTAGGTTGATTCCACAGCTTAGCTATTATAAATGCTTCTGCCTCAGATGTGAGCATGGGTGTCTCCCCACTGTACGATGACTGTGATTCCTTGGGTGGGTTTCCCCAGTAGTGTAGCGGGATCGTTTGATGCCTCTAGTTTGGATATTATTTATTTCTACAGTGGCTGGGCTAATTTACAGTGCTACCCACAGGGTACAGGTTACCCCTCTGACTCCTCTGAGCTCCTCATGCACCTCATAAGTACTTAGCTTAGCTCCTTAGATGCTTAATTTTATGTATAAAACATAATATTACTAATTTTACTTCCTACTAATTCTGCTTCTTCTCGAGTTTCTTCAACTAGACTTTGCCATGACTCTGGAAGGAGGAAAGAAGAAGGCTGCGGTGCTAGGAATTCCTTCCTGGAAAGAGGGGAAACTTGGAAGACTCTGTGGTCCTAGGTGGAAGAGGTGAAAAGGGGGCGAAGTTCAGGTACAGAACACCCCGCCTCCAGCTCTGCACTAGCAGGCCAGTGTGTTGGTTGTTTTACACTTCCCCCTCTTCTAAACAGACAACCTGAATATAAACATATTCTGACTCCTAGCAGCGATGAAGAACCAACTTTGGCATGGTTTCATTCCCATTGTTATTTTACTTTTGGGTATGGGGAAAATGTGGTGAAGGATTCCAGGTCAGCCAACTACTATTGGTCTCCAAAACGTAGATGATCTTGGGAGGCAGATGTCTCCCTGAGAGCTAAAATAAAAAATCATATCCAAATAGTTTTCTCCTGAAAATGTTTCTTCTGAGCTCTGACTTTCTATCTGATTCCCTCTCAGGTCATTTGGTATGTCTGCTGTGTCTGGATTAAGGCTCGGCTTTTTATGATAACTTCTAGAGGTGCACACTCCCTCTGCTGTCCACTGGCTTTATTCTCTCTTCCAGGAGGCCTGCTGTCATGAAATTCTCCTCTGATCCTTCCAGATTCCTCTTCTGAAAAGTCAAAATTCTCAAAGCTCTCCTGAAAAACACAATTTTCAAAACTGCTTTCAGTGATCTGTTGTTGACCCTGAGAGCCCACATGCTCACTGAGGACTGTTTGATGCTGGGTCTTTGGCTTCTTAATCAATGAATCACCACACTAATGCATTAATTAGTATAGACTTTGTTTGCTTGTCTGAACTCTGGATAAGTTCTAGCTATTTTTGACACATTCCCAAGGCCTAGGTAAAAGAAAAGTTAAAATGGTAATTTGGAAGGACAAGCTTCCAATCTCTATAAACAGGCAAGACGGTACACAGGCTATTATTACATTTCAGTGTGACCAGTGCTGTAAAATAGCCTGCACAATTGAGCCTCCAGGGACACACTCAGCCAGCTCATCCTTAGACTCAGAACAACTGAATCAATATACAGGGAAGTTCTACATTAGTCTGCAGTTTAGAAGCTATTGAGGCTGAGTTCAGAAATCTAATTAGCGGTTTACTATTCAGGGACTAGCAGTGACTTATTCCACTTCTAGTTCACCTGTGTCTGGGTTCAGTTCTCAGTCTTGATTTCCACCCTGATGATAGCACTCGGCTGTTCGGCCCCATGAAATGTACCAGAAACGGAGGGCACAAAGAACTCAAAATGACTTTTAAGTAAAATGCTTACGTTCCCTACATTGTCATTAAAAAGGTGCCAATAGAATTCATTGTCAATAGTTAGGGAGCCGTGTACTTTTGCAGGGGCTTCTCTCATCCCTGGCTCCAAGTGGCTATCATGACTATGAGATATAAAATGCCATTGATACATTGCTCTTGAGTCATGGGAAGTCTGGATGATGTAATGTGACTGTACTCGAAACCAGGTCTCAGGGGAACAAAAGTTGATGTCCGTGGCTATTTTACAGCCTCTTTCTTAATCCATTTATCCATATGAGATCATTTTTAAGACTGAAAGTCCTAACCTAACTAGGGATAAAGCCAGCAAGAACAGGAAGTTTTCATCTTAATAGTTCTGTACATCATGTGGCCACCTACTGTCAGGCCTGTATTGTTGCCTGTGAAACACATTACTATGTCTGTGCACCCAGGTAATTGGGCATTGAAAATGCTGGGCATATACTTTTGAATTGTGCAGCTATGTGTGTTCGCAAATAATTCAATCTCGGCGACTGCATTGCTGTCTTTGTACTAACAATTCAATCTAATGGTCTATTCGTGTGTTTAAACGCTTGTGCTAGATTTCCGTTGCTGTGACAAAACACACCAGAGAATCCCATTAAGGATTCTATGTTTTAGCTCACTGTCTCAGAGGCTTCAGGCAGTTTCAGTGTTTCTGGGTCACTGTAATACAGAATATCATGGTAAGGGGCATTTTCTTGGGGAGAGGTCTCATATCATAGGGATCAGGAAACAGAAAGAACATGGGAGAAAGGGGTCAGAGATACGCTGTAACCTTCAAAGGCATGCTCACAGCAACCTGCTTCCTCTAACTCGGCCCAAGAGCCTGGCATGGTGACACATGCCTGTAATCCAAGTACTTGGGAGGTAGAGGTGGAGATCATGAATTTGAGGTCATTATTGGCTACATAGCCAATATGAAGCTATCTTGGGCTAAGGAAGAGCTTAAAGGAAGAAATAGAGAATGGATGAGAGAAAGAAAGAAAAGCAGACAGAAAGAAAAGCTCAGTTTAATCTTAAGCACAACCGGAAAGAGAAAAGAGTTTTCTCATAACAAAACAGTGAAGATCAGGATAAAGATCTTTAGGGCTCCGAGTTCTATGCTTATATTAAGTTTTCACTGGAGATTTAGGGGGAAATTCTCAAATAAAGGCCGAGAAAATTCAGCAGTCATAGACCTCCTGTAAAAGACCTTCAAAGGAGGGGCTTAAATTGAACTTAGGAAAGGAATGTAGTACAAGAAGCAAATGACCCCAAAATTATACTTTGATGTTCAAGTAAGTTAGTAATATGAAATTTATAGAATTAAAATTCATTCATTCATTGATTTGCCTGTTTGTCTTTTGAGACATAGTCTGACTGTGTAGCACAGGCTGGCACAAAATTTTTATACATCATGGGCTAGCATTGAACTCATGATCCACCACCTGTTTTAGCTTTCTGCATGCTGGGATTACTAGCATGTGGTCCCATTGTCTGATTCTACAATGTTACATTTTGTAATGTAGCTGTAGTGGTTTGAGTGAGAAATGTTTCCCATAGTCTTGGGCATTTAAACACTTGGTCC
>LOJH01021533.1:8135-20265 GCA_001685095.1 Ellobius talpinus
TTCCTTCCTTCCTTCCTTCCTTTCTTCTTTTTTTAACACCAGAGAGCTGTTCTCATTGACTAGTATATTACTGTCTTCTGGAAATTAATGATTTTCATTTAATTTTATTTTGAATTACTTTTGTGGCACGTGACAACTATTTTAGGGAGTGCACTAAAGTTCAGTCTTGAGTAAGTTTATATGGGCCAAGATATTAAACAATTCCACACACGTTGGTATGTGCACAAGGTCAAAATAATTGACTTGATGCTCTAAAGTCCTGAGTTGTGGGGGTACTGGGTAGGGGTGTGCCAGCTCTCTGAGATGGGGCTATTACTTAGCATTTCAGGAAAAGCAAAATTGTTTTGTTCCCTGTGTGACATTAACTTAGGCAGTCCATATAGACTGCAGAATTGTCCTCACCTTGAGGTTGTCCTCAGCCTGACTGAAGGACCCTGACCTGAAAAGTATAGATAGGCCAGTGGGGTTGATGAAATGGTTCAGCAGGTAAAGGTGTCTGCTGCCAAGTCCAAGGACCAGAGTTCAATCCCCAAGACCCAAGCGGGAGAAGGAGAGAGCTGACTCCACAAGCTGCCCTCTGACCTCCACCTCCCAATAAAAAAACATAATAAAAACTTCTAAAACTTAGAGCAGGCATCTAGAGCTCATATTTTCAGGACCCCATGAAACGGTCATGAAAAAGAAAACTGGAAATATTATCATCACTTTTACATTTGACCAGCCTTTGGTTAAAACTAGGAGGGAAAGGTTGTTACCTCACTGTTCTCCAAGCTGCCCGTCTTTGACGCTCATTCTTACTGTCAGTAAGACAAGGAAGTGAGCATTAAAGAATATCATTGCCCTGCAAGTACCAGACTAAGAAACCCAATCAAGGAGTACAAATTAAAAGCAGAGAAACAGTTACATCTGAACTTCAATGCAGAATACCTTTGAATCGGACTTCTAATGAGCAGATGTTGACATCACCTTGTTTCTCTCTGGTGAGGAAGCGTTGCAGAGACATCTCCCAGCCTATAGGGGGCGCTGTTATTGCCAAACATTTCCTCGAGTGTTTAAAGGTTCAAATAACTGGTGTCACTTTGTCTTTTCTGGAAAGAATAACCCCTGATTTCCTAGTCTTTCTGCACCCAATTTCATGGTCATCCTTACCCCACTTCTGTGACAAGAGAGCCTTCAGAACAGGTTTGAAATGGGAGGCTGAACACAGAGCCTGTCTCCTGGAACTCCTCATCAACATTTTGCACTGCTATGTGGGTAGTGTACTTAGTATGTCCCTAACAACGATAATGTCAGCCTCACAGGGTTGGTGGATTAAAGAAAATCCTACCCTCCCAAGGGGGATTCCCCCTCCCCATCAACCTTGAGGGTGCTGAACTGGATTCCTTGCCAGAGTTCTGGTATTTTCCCTCGTTGGAACGTCCTAGAGCTGCAGGTTACATACTGTAATGTACTGTCCTGGTTGTAGTCCAAACCTACAAGTTTCACTTTATGGTTTTTTGTTGTTGTTTGTTTTGATACAAGGTTTCTTTGTGTAGATCTGGTTGTCCCGGAACTTCCTCTTAGACCAGACCCGCCTCCAACTCACAGAGTTTGTCAGCCTCTGCCTCCCAAATGCTGGGATTAAAGCTGTGTGCCACCACTGCCCAACTGACATTATAATATTTTTTCCATCAAGGAAATAACGTAAAGAAAGCCCTGCCGTGGGTTGGAGAAATGGCTCAGCAGTTAAGAGCATTGGCTGCTCTTCCGTATGACCTGGGTTCAGTTCCCAGCACCCACACGACAGCTCACACCTCTCTGTAACTGCAGTTCCAGAGGATCTGACACCCTCACACAGACATACATGCAGGCAAAACACCATTGTACACAAAATAAGATTAAATAAATAAATAGATAAATAAAAAGAAAGCCCCACCACCTACAACATAGGATGGCTCAGAAAACACATGGGTCTCCAAACACTTGGGCTGAATGCTTAGATACACAGGAGCCAAGTAGTTACAGCATCTCTAGCACTTTTGAAAAGGAGAAGATGTCTTTGCATTTCCTCCGCTTTGTATTGGTTGAAATTCTTACCAGCTCCAATCCAGTAATTAGACAGCCTACAAGGCGCCTTTATAGTTCCTTCTTTCATTACTTTCCGAGCATAAAGACATTCCCCCAAATCCACCTTGAAATCCAAATGGATAGGCATCCTCAATTAATTTAATCTATTTAACGTCCTCCAAGGACACAATTTTCTGTGACACTTCCGTAAGGGCATCACATGCAATTTTTTTTTATTCTTTCATGCCACAATTTCATTTTTCTATATTGAGTACCCAGTGTGTGACAGGTCCTGTGCTAGGCCAAAAGAGGAGAAATTACAAATCAATAGGCCGACCTGGGCCTAAAGCCTGCTTTGTGAATTAGCTCATTAAAATCCAGACACATTCTCTCGTTTGTATGTCAGGTAGAGCTGAGGTAAGCAATTCTGACAAGGACCATTCGGCTCACAAAGCCAAAACATATTTCCTATCTGCTAATGTATAGAAAAATTCGTCAGTTCTGTTCTAGGTAAAGTAGATGGATATGGCGAACAGGAGAGACAAGTAGTGTGTGTTTTTGGGAGTGTCTGGGTAGGGAGCACACTAAACAAAGACCCTTCACTTAACCTCAGGGGAATCCCGAGTTTACCCAAGAGATAACCGTCTGAGCCACTGCTGGGACTTGTAAGAAGAATGAAAAACAACCCCCACAAGGCAGGTGTGGAAAGAGATGTGTAAAAAGAAGCCAGAGAGAGATTGGCTCCATTAGTGTGGAAACCAGCTGGAACAGGCAGGCTACAAGGGGCCCCCAAATACACGGATCAGAATCACTGCAAACATCCTTTAGATTGAAGATGAACAGTTGCCTCTAGGAATCGATGCTCCGTAGGAAGGATCGGGCTTTCCTATCATTCCTAGGCACACCCAGGTGATTCTGGAACAATCCACAGTATGGGGGCTATCGGATTCATCTTAGGTTGTAGGGAGTGACTGGAGGACGCCTCCAACGTGGTCAAGCCCGAAGTCCATTTAGAGGAAGTGAGAAGCGGAAAGAATTAGGGAACAGACACGGAGAGGTGGGTGCAGTGAAAAGGCAGTTTATTGTCTATTAATACTGTACAGAGAAACAGAGAGAAGCTACACGTACAGCATCAGATGTCGCTGGCAGTGATTATTATTGTTTTTTTTTCTGAAGTTGGTTTTTTGTTGTTTTGTTTTCATCTGGAGGATACAGAACAGTCAAAGTACACTTCAGGTTACAGAGCACAGCAGCTAAGCCCAGCAAGTCTATTTCAGAGTAAGCACAACAGACTCCCAGCCCCCCACCCACTGACCAACCACGAATGGATGTATATACAGACGCGTCACATGCCCCCTGACTGAGCAGGTAAAGCTGAAAATCCCGTCAACAACCTACATTCAACTGAAAAGCTGCATCAGACACAACATTTTCTGGAACCCTTGTTAAGATTTTTGTCTCTCCTAAGCCAGGAGTTTGAAAGGAAGAAAGAATGTTCCAGAATCCTGCAAAGGACAGAACTCTTCTTCCCACTTGTCAGAACAGGATATTGTGGAACTCAGTGGAGCTACGTGCAGAACGGTACAGAGAACGGTACAGATCAGACAGGGCCTGGTGACCTCTCACCTCTTTGTCACTGCAAACCCAAGTGATGTTGCCCTGCCCACCCAGTCTGGAAGCCAGGAGGTTTCCCTGGTAACAAGAGTATCTGGCTTTCCCTCAGCACCAGGCAGCACCTTCAGGCAATTGCATAGCTCTTTTTGCAGCTGTCTCCATAGCAGTGAGGTTCACACATGGGCTTGAGCAGAGCTTTGTTTTTTTTTTGGGGGGGGCAGGATGTGGATTCTGGTGATGAAGATTTTAAAATTATTTGCCCAGGAACTACAGTGGTTATTTTTATTGAACTAGAAAGAGACGTTTATGACCTTGCCTTGCTGGGAAAAGGATCCTGGACTCTTGGGGCAGGGAAGGATGCTGTCTGGGAAGGGGGTCAAACAGGAAAGTTGGGAAGACTCTGAGGTTTGACCCGCTCTGTTACAGGAACAGGCATGGGTGAAGTATCAGCTAAAACACACTGTGACAAATGGGGACTCTTAAATTTAGCATAAAATTGGGCAAAAGAGTCAAGAACTCTACCAATTCACAGTCCCATCTATGGATAAAGAGAAAATTCTTTCTGGTTTCTACAGATCTCTGTAAGCACAATGCAACCTCAGCAATGGATACAAGGCCTGTGAGGGGAGTTGGACGTTTCTATTTCTGTACAGATCATAGATCAGGCACAGGCAACCTGCAGCTCATATGCTGCAAGCATCCCAGATAGTGAATGCCCAAAATGTTTCATATGACATCATCATGTTACAGTGTTAAAAGGTTGGACATCCCTACCAGTGTAGATGGTCATATCCTTCCAGTTCATCATCTCATGCATCTTATACATCCATGTAAATGTACCATAGGGAACGTTCCCTTAACCATAAATGCAACAATCACTTCTTGAGTGTGTGAAAGAACTGGACTAGGGTCACCACTAGGTTTTGCTTGCAGAGAGAAACCTCATCTCCTTCCCAAAGGCAGTTATGTATTATTAAAGGTGTGGTCCAAAGGGCCATTGAACTAACACAACCTAATGGACCAAGTCCAGAAAGCTCAAGCTTACAGCACACATCTGTTGGAAACCTTGGATTTCATGCCGAGGCTGAGTCACAAGATCTGAGTTAGTGCTATAGAATGAATTTACCAGAAAGAAACCATAAGGGAATGGAGAAAGAACTCAGTCAGTTGAAGGGGTTTTCAAACTCAAGCTCCACAATACATATAGATTCCACTATAAAAATATTATTCTCTAAAAAAATACATAAAAGTAAATATTCCATTTCTATAGTGACTCCTTACCCCCACCTGTATCATGCTACTCACTTGAGACTAAGTAAATACATGCCCTCAAGGGGGGCCCCCACACAAGTCAATCTCTCTTGCCCTTTCAAGCCTATCCAATTGTGCTTTCAACTGTGCTCCTGGACCCAGGGCCTAAGAAGGCCCCTCACAGCGGGTAGTCTAGGGAGAAAGTCAGTGTAAGAGGCCTGTGCCCTCCACAACCTGCCCCTGGAATGTCCCCTGAGTGATCCTGCAAGCTCAGATGGGAACCAGAAACACTCAGGAGAAAGGGAGGGACAAGGTCCAGGCTCTGCCTCGGTGAACCCCTCTGGGGCCACACCTTCAGGTTCTGCCTGAAGCTCCTGTAATGAAATTCACAGCTCTGGGCTGGAGTGGGGAAGAGAATGTTGTGTGCATACAGCTTTGGAGTACAACCGTTGATGTCTGTTTTTTTTTTTTTAAACGGGACAGAAAAGGAGAAGATAAACAGCAGGTACTAAGGCAAATATCCAATGGCACATCAGAACGCATTTTTTTTGTCATTCATTGTGTGGACATCACAAGGCAGATACAGTCTGTAAACATATATGCTGTACAGTACATTAACCATACATGGAAAGGAAATGAAAGTCACCCTGTATGTCTTTTCTTTCTGGGATTCTGTTCTTTCAAGTCAAAGGAGTTGCCGGGAGTCTAGGGAGAATTTTAGGGTTGGTGAGAGAGATGCATTTCTTTAGACTTAAAAAAAATGCAGTGACTTGCAGAAAACAACAAACAAACAAACAAAATAACTAATACCCTAGTGAGCATTCAGGGGCAGTAGGGGAAGAAGTGACCATTCACACCTCAGCCTGTAGAAACTTAGAAACCGTCACAGAAGATACAAAAGTCATTGACAGCAGGAGATAGTTTGCTCTCCTGCTTAGTAAGAGGAAGCAGTGAAAAAAAATCATTGTTATTATTGTTATTATTATCAGTATGATTACTACAAAAGTTAAGGCTGTCCAGATGCTGTCTCAGATGCAGAAAGTCTGTGGTCCCTCAATTATGTGTTTTCACATAGACAGCGAGGTTTCTGTGTGGCAGGCAGTTCTGACCCTCTGATGCTAGATTGGAAGGGAATCAGAGGCCTCTGAAGTTGTGAAAATGAAGCTGGGGGACTTCCCCCGGGGATCACCAGTGAAATTTTCCTTTAAATATTCCAGAATGTAATCTTTACACCCCTCTGCATCCAAACAAGCACCATTTGGGGTTTTAGTGAAGTGGGATTTGACAACTTTGCTGAAGCCATGAGAAACCACACTCTTCTAAGGGGGGATTTTAGTTTTTCCCCACAAGATACAAGTAGGCCTTCCTGGTAAGTCCTAAAAAATGCTGGGCTATGAAGGTGAACTGCCAGCAAAAACCTAAGATCCGATTTTTCTCATTGTTTTGAGCTGTTTTCTATGTACCCATAGCATCAAAGCCCCTGCGGTGTTTACTAACCCAGTAGAACAAAGGATGCTTCCGTAGTCTGTCCAAATCAATACACCTTGATTAAGAGACCATGGCGTTTTCAAATAATTGCATATTTATAAAGTTTTGAAACCTATCTCTTTAAAAATGCTTGGGATTTATGGATTCAGTTATAAATGTATTACAAAAATACAATATGAAACTGTTCACCTTGGAATGGCTTAAACTGTAAACTGACATGGCCGGAGATGAGGGTGCATTTACCAGGGAAGGGCATGCCAGTGAGTTAAATCCTCCAGTGGGACAGCCACAAACAGAAGTAACTCACTGCCTAGGTTTTAAATAAGGACAATGCCAACAAAATGTGTCCCCAGGTACATTCTGCCTATTTTCATCTATGTTTTAAACAGACAGGGTCAGTGTTCATTAAGAAGGAAGGGCCAAGGCAAGTACTTCGACATTTCACCTCTATCAACTACCTCACTCTGTTCTTTGCTTTTCTGATAGCCATTGATTCTGGCATTAAGTAATTTATAGCTTTCAGGAATGTTCTGTGGTTCCTGAAAAGAAACTTCTTCAGGAAGTGAAGGAGTTTGCCTCCAGAGTTTTGTCCCAGAGATGATACCGTATCCCCGGGAAGCTCTCTATCCACGCATTTCCCTTTTTGTAAAGCCTCAATACAGAAGGGAATTTTTGGCCCTTTCCTGAACACTGCCGATGATAAGTGGAATCACCGGATACCAGCCAACCATCTGAGAAGCAATTTGTTTTTTGTTGTTACATAAGGAAAATAATACACTTGTGTGTAAAAGTTTAAAAAAGAATGCCCTAAGAAAAAGATGTCAAGAACATTCAAGTTATGAAGATTCTTTAGATATATATGTAGGGCCAGACTTGGTTATCACAACTGTCAAAGGGTCTAATTAAATACCATTAAAATAAAAATAAACAATATCCCTTTCCTCCTTTTTGTCTCTTTTATTTAAAAGGGAACTGATTAAATAATATATATACATATATATTATACACACATATGTGTTTCTGTACATTTTTGTCTTGCTTTTATATTGTTTTGGTTTTGTTTTTGAGGCAGGGTCTCACTGTGTAACCCTGGTTAGCCTGGACTTACTCTGTAGATCAGGCTGACCCCAGACTCACAGGGATCTCCTGCCTCTGCCTCTCTAATGCTGGGATGAAAGGTGTGCTCCACTAGGTTGGGTGGAAATGAGTTATATTTTAATGAACAGCCTAACTAACATTAGCTCAAAACAAGATTGTGGTTTGGCAATATCATCATGGATTCTTTACTCTGGTTATGCAACCACACAACCACATACTTTGCTTCTAGAAGGGGTCATACCACAGATGGGGGGACAGACAGACAGGGACTGTTAATAGTCATGGGAAGGGCAGAGTCACGATTACAATCCTGTTTAACATTTTCATCATCAAGGCCATAACTTGATGCTGTAGATGGGCTGCTCGAGGATTTGCTGAGCCTGAATCCCCCACAGAGACTGGAATAGTGTGCAAACATCCGCCATATTCAAGCATACTTTCATATACTGTAGCCACAAATAATTTTAATGAGGGCACTATGTCTTACTTCAGTTAAGTGATTTTTTTTTTAACAACAAAATGTTAGAGCAAATCCTAACTCATGGTTTGCCAGTCACTTGCTCATAATAATAATGACCAACAGATGATGGCAGACTATCCTTGGTCCTTGAGATCTTATGAAGAGTGGGAGGTACAGACTGCTGTCTTCATAGATAAGTAGTTTTCTTACGAAGTTCTAAAGATCAAGCCCAGGGTGTTCTGAGCTCTGCCATCCACTCCCTCACTGTGCTTCTGAAACCTCACATTGAGCAGTCCAAATCCCCAGGGAAGTGAAAGAGATAGGCAGAGGAAACCTTTAGATTGTAAATTTCCCAAATGAATTCTTAAAATGGCAGATTGTCTGAGGCCATGGGGACCAGTCTCTCCTGTTGTGGAACTGGGTTTGTCCACATGGCATTTTAGTCCAGGCTTGTGTGCTATTTAACCACCTGTGGAGGAAAAGGGCCGTGGCCCCAGAACCAGGCTTCCAGACCACAGAGTCGCTGCATTCTACGGCAGCTGTGCTGGCGAAGCCCAGACCTAGTGACAATTTTTCAGTTCCCTCAGGGAAACCATGGAGGGGACAGTCTGAGAAACTTAATTCACTCCTTTGCTCTTCCTTCCTTTAATTTTTCTTGTTTACATATTAAAGATTAAAAATGACTCATGTGCTCAGTAAAAATGAAATGACTTGAGAAAAAAAGATAAAAATGTCATTTCTCTTTAATCGTAATAAATATAACTTTAAACCAAGAAATGGACAAAATAACAGATTTGTCCTCAGAGAAGCTAAATGAAACAAATTTAGTTGGTTCTGTACTGTGATTCTCCAGGCTTCATTAGAATTTTTTTGAGCTATTTTTTAGATATGTTGAGACTTGATGTGGAAGATCAAGTATATGGTGCTTGAGGCTATATTCCATGGGAACATACATGATTCTGGTATTGATTTGTGACGATATTATAAATGTCTGGGTAAATAAAGTTATCTCTAATTTAAAAATCAATGAACACATCACCACTTCATTTTATTCCCGAACTACGGTTCTTCTTCTAAATTCCTTCCCTTTGGTTCCACTAAACACGTGGCTGTCCAGGTTGGGGTGATGCTAACAATGTATTTCAAGGGCTGTTCATCATGGTTTAGGTTAAAAAAAATTCCTTGATATTTTAGAAATCTCAGATATTGAAGAAACAAAGCTTTAAGAATCTTAGGAATTTGCTACTCAGTCAGACCATGTGGAAGAATTTAAGATCTTTCTTCCTCTTTCAACATTTTTGACATTGAAAAACCTCTGCTGTTTTATTTTATTTTATTTATTTAATTTTTTTGTTGTTGAGACAGGGTTTCTCTGCATAGCCCTAACTGTCCGGGAACTCACTCTGTGGACCAGGCTGGCCTTGAACTCACAGAGATCCTCCTCATGTGCCATCACTGCTTGGATTTTTTTTTTGAAGAGTGGAGAAAACTACACATTGAAGTTACCCAAAGCATTCTCTTTCCCATGGGGACACAAAGAAGTAATTTTTAAAAAGCACAGATGTGAGACTAATCAGCTGGACTGGGGAGACTAACCGCTAATGCGTACAGCACCATCCTGGATATGGTAGGGATGTAATGGCAGCCCCCATTGGTCAGAAAGACTGTTTTAAGAAATATGGTCACTGCAGAGAGACTTCTCAAAATGATCCCCTCTTTGAAAATAGATGAATTCAATCAGAAAATATCCATGAACAAAAAAACCAATATAAAACTTTACATTTTGGGGGAGTATGGAAACAAGGCTTATGGATTGGTGAGCACTACAGATGCTGAAAACCATGGTGGCCTGAGGTCCTTAGAAAAACCTGTACAAAGGGTTTTTGTACACTGGGCAAGCCACAGGAAGAGAAAGAGCTGCTGACTGGGGCAGGGGAGAAATCAGTCCCTACACTTTAGTTGGGACTTTAGTCCCAATAGGCGCTGGGTTCTTTGCTTTTGAGTCAACTTCACTTCAGTTTTAACAGAAGGAAAACACAACACTGTAGTCTGGAAGCTTCTGTAAGGCAGCAAAGAAAACGTGTCATCCTAGAACAGCCAGATTAAGGTAGGTCCACTTTTGGCTACGCTAGCAACTGGCCAGAGCCCACCGCATTTTGCTACACAAGATATAAAAACAAAGATCCACACGGCAAAAGAGGCAGTGTGTGTGTGTGTGTGTGTGTGCGTGTGTGTGTGTCTATGTTAGAGGAGCACACGCCAAAATGAAAACCCCCGGTGCCAACGGGTTTGAGTCCAGTCAAGTCAATTAAGGCTATTAGATAACCAGTCGCTGTGAAGAGTCCACTCCAACCGAGCAGTACCGCACTGATTCACTCTTGAAGACACAAGGGAAGACTTAGAGGAGAAAGTAAGTTCTTGGGGAGAAAAAAAAAATGAAGCACACACATGCACGTTGTTTCCCAAGTGAGAAGGAAAGATGTGAGTGAGAGATCAAAGCAAATCCAACTGTGAGGCAAGGCAGGTGTTTGCTTCCAGTTCACAGTATCGCAGTTAGTGGTACAGTGAGCTCTATTTAAGAGGTGGAGAGTAGAGAGGCTGCCCGGAAGAAAGGGAAGGAGAAAGAAGTGGTCACATGACAACACAGCATTGACAGCGCTTTTTCTTTTGGGTACCTGGGGCTGGTTCTGTGGCCAGGCTCTCTTCCTTGCCTTCTGGGGATGAGGGTTCTGTGGTATCCGACGTGGGCCTCCCGGACACCAGCTCGGCTGCGTTCCCATCGATGGTGGACACGTCCGTCACTGTCTTCTCTCTTAGCGATTTCTCATCGTCTTCATCAATCAGGACTAATTCGGCCTTGATGGTTTCGTCATAGCCTAGCACCTTTTTCGTCTCCTCTTCATCTTCGATGTTTTGGTAGCCCATAAAAATCATGGTGACGGGTTGATCCAGGTTTGCCTCTTGCCCTTCCGTGCTGGCGGGCTGAGCCTGCTGCCCGGGGTTTCCGAAAGCGGGGTCTTTCCTGGATTTCTGCACCATTTCTAACTTGGCTTCTTTGCAGAGCATGTGTTCCTTGGGATGGCCCAGGCTCCCATCCGCAACAACAGTCCTTTCCGACATGTGTTCCCTGAAGCTTGATTGTCCAGCCTTCTGAATGAGTTCTTCCACGTCTTTTGCGCTTAATTTGTGGACTCCGTTTTCTACCACGGTGCCTCCTGAGTGCACCTCATACACTACTTTGGTACCATCATCATAGACTTTGACTCCTCTCTGATGGACCCCCTCTGGGCCAATGGTGGATGCAGAGAGAATCTTGGTCTCTCCTGTCTGTTTGTCTGTCTCCACATTAATTTCCATGGCGTATATAGCTTGAATGAAAACAAGAGAAAGGAAGTGCATGTTACAACAAAAAAAGCCAGTGAATGGTTAATTGCCAAACAGAGAAAAAAAAGTGATGTGTGCCCTTTCTATTGTAACCACCAAGCATCCTGAGTGTTAGCATGAGGCGTGCAGTGTGGACAGAGGCAGCTGTGTATATTCTTCACACAGCAGCTTAATGCACTGGAAAGACAGAGGCATATAGTCACCACATCTCAATGAACTCTTTAGGAGAACAGTTAAAGTAAGAAACTTCAGGTCTAACAGGACAGAATAATGGGAGGGCCAGCAACATGCATGTGATCTTGACTGAGCTGTGCCTAGACTTAGAGACAATTTCAAAGATGCGCCTACCTTCCAGAAGCTTACAGTCATTTTCCCAACTCTTTCATCAAATATATGCCTATATTTTTCTCTACATTTTCTTGAACCTGTTAATGGAGGAGATGCCAAGTGTTTTGCAGGCAGGACATAGCTGTCCTCCTCTACAGTACGATCAGCTATTCTGCAGAAACTGAAAGAATCGGAAAACATTGGTATGGTGTGCTCTAAGAGGAAATCCAGTCGTGATCTGACCTCCAGCAAGAGTGTAAAGTTACCATAAGGCAATACTTGGATGGATTCTTTGTAGGACAAGGAGCATCCTTCAAATGGCTCAGTGACCACAGCACCATACGGAAGTCACAGAATCATTATCAAGGGTGATTTTCAAATCACATGTGATGGAGCACATCTGTGCCACTTAGCAAAACTTCTAAAAGGGAGCCAGTGAAAGAACAGGCTGTCATAATGCTT
>LOJH01021534.1:0-12734 GCA_001685095.1 Ellobius talpinus
GGTGAACCCAAAGAAAAATACGTAGTTATCCTCCTGGATATCGGAAGTAGACATTTGTTTTTTACTTTTACCTATAAGCTGGATTGTTCTTTGAGTTAATAATAAAAGTTTAATTTCCATATTGGAATTAACTTCTTTGAAGGTCCATGTACCTTAGCATTTTCTGAGACTCTCCTGGCCTTCGTGTCAACCTCTTGGAGAAGTGATGTATCGTTTAAGCTTACTTCTCAGATTGCCTGCCTCCTTCATTCTCAGCAGCTTGTGCTGCGTATCACAAAATGCTTTCTTTTGGCTTTTAGGACCCAATACTTTAAAAAAGGTTTGTCTTTGTGTGTGTGTGTGTGTGTGTGTGTGTGTGTGTGTGTGTAAATGCCACATTTGCAGGTGCCTGCAGAGACCAGAAGAGGGCGCTGATCTCCTGGGTCTGCAGTTACAGGCACTGTGCAACATGAGTGCTGGGAACTGAATTTCGAGCCTCACTTTCCAGCTCCCAATGCTCTTTTAACTTCCCTTTGGGCTGGGATTTTGTGTTTGCTTGAGTTTTCTTGTTTGCTTGTTTTATTTTGTTTTGTTTAACTATCCCTCGGATATCAGGGATTTATCTTGGGTCTGTCTTGGGCTACCATTGTATAATCTCTTGCTACATCATCTACTTTTCACATTACTTATAATTTACATTCTATTATACCTAACATTTGTTTTTCTATTTTTGTTTAAAACCAGTATATGCAATAATCTGCTGACTGTCTGTATATTTTTTTTTAAAGCAACAGAAATCAGAGAGCCTAAAGGGAACTTTACTCCCTCTTAAAATTCTCTCCTTCCAGGGCTGAGTCTGCCACGGTGATTAGTGCTCCTTCCTTCACCAGATCACTGAGTCACTAATCATCATGTCTTCTGCTTTGCCCTGTGTGTCCCTGCAGCGCTTGGTCTAATTCTGTCTGTTTTACACTTCAGCACAGTTACTTTCCACTTTAATTTCTTGCTGCATCTCAGCCCTTTTATGTCCTTTATCTGCAAAGTTGATTGTGTGATTGTTTTATGGCAACTCAAATCTGACTGCTGCTCCTCAGAGTCCACTTTTTCAATGAATCTCTGCTACCCAGCAATAAACCTTTTCAATAATGCCTGCTTTCCCTTGTTCTGATATGCTTTCATTTTTGCCACGTCCCAGGCTTACCATCTTCATCAGTGTTCTGCTAGTCTTCAGTAGTCTTTTTCAGCCTGACGTATTTTTACTTAGGATCCCCATGAACCAAGAATTCTCTTTTCCTTTCCCACCAGGTTTTGTCCTTCAGGAAATCTTCCCTGATGCTAACTGCAAAAATACCTCAGTTTGTACGGCTTGACATCTGCATCCCAACCATCCTGCACTGGAACTCAGCTTCTTTTGTACTACCTAAGAGGGCTGATTCTAAGTCTTTCCTGCCTTCCATATGGGCTTCAGTCTTCAGCCGTACTTCTCTAGGAGTTCATAGTTAGCTAGCACCACCCTAATGCAATAGCGCTAGTGTTTGTACCCAAGGCCCTGAGCCTGTGATGTGTGCATCAGTGCCACTACTCACTGTGAGCCCTGCAGTGAGCTTGAAGAGTGCTCTGCAGGGAAGGAGCTTGGCTTCTGCCTTCTTGGATCACCCATACATGCTGGTTACCCACAACTGGTGGGTTTTGACAGAGCTGGAATAAATCTGTCAAGAATTCTGTTAATGGTCTCACATTTATAAACCATTGAGAAGGAAAAGGAACTATATCCATTTCAGGAAACTGTCTTTCTTTCCTGGATAAAAGACAGCAGTATTGTGGTACTTAGGGTACTCAGATCTTGTATAGCATGCTAAGTCTTCCTTTAGTGATTATTATCCTGAATATTTTAGATCTCACATTTTACACTCTATTTACCCTGCATTCTTGACATAACAAAGAAAAACAACTAATTGTACGTGGGATTCAAGGGTATAATATGCTTGTCACACAATTTTTCTTGACTGGTTTTAGGCCAGCGTGAAGAACCAGCCTCTGATGTTTCTTACCCTTAGCAAAAGTTCTCCGCATTTGCAGAAGAAATAACACTAGGAAAATGTCTTCCCTTTTGTTTCCCCTCCCCACCCACTTCATGACAAGAGCAAATGAGACTCGGTTTGCTGGCACATGTCCGTCCCAGAAGCTTTCCTTAGTGCTTAAAGAGGCTGATTTTTTAAAACTTTGTTAGAATGGATTCCTCAGGCTTTGATGACTTTTGATACCTATAGTAGATGGAATAAAAATTTGCCTCCTATGCTGCCTTCGTTTTTGTCTCTCCCATTTTGTCTGCCTCTTCCTTCCATACAAGTCCTACTGTTTCACTGCAAGCTTTCTTTTATTGAGTTAATTTATCTTGTAAATGATAGGGTTTAATTATGATATTTTTGTGCTTGGGTCATATCCATCCCCATTCCCCACATTTATCATTCCTCAAACCTGTTACCTGACTTGTTTATCTCCCTTGGCCAGAGTAAAGCTGTTGGCATGACCCTCTCCTGTCCTGAATCTTACGATCATTTTTGCTTTTGCTGTACTATGTATTAGAATGTAATTAAGAGGACATTGCCCTCCAAGATGTTGTTCTATACTGTTCCTAAAGCCAGAGAAATCAACTCAATTTGCTTGCGTGTGAAATTCTGATTCTTCCTCACTGTTACTTTCCTCCCTAAGTCAGTCTGCTTTTAGACCCTTTTAGAAACTGACCTTTAATGTTTCCTTCCTTTTTATTCTTTGCTTTTGAAACCACTTTCTCAAGGTTTCTTCCTCTCATTGACTCCAGAAGACAGTATATTTGCATACTCGGGACCCATTTTCACTGTATTGCTTGCCTAATTCTACCAATGTTTAGCTAACACACATTCAGGGCTTCCGTCCACAGATATTACTGGGGTTTGGGCAGTACTAGTACCACTGCCCTGATGGCTGCTCTTGCTCCTGATGCAGGCTGCTGCAGTTTACAGGAAAGGTCTAAACAATGTACTCCAGGAAAGCAGAGTGGAGGTATGATAGTTTATGGTTTTTAAGATTTATTTTATTATTTTATGTTATGAGTGTTTTACCTTCATGTATGTATGTGTACCGTGTACAAGCTTAGTATCCACAGAGGTCAGAAAAAGGGTATTAGAACCCCTAGGATTATAGTTACAGAGAGTTGGGCTGCTGGGAATGAAACACACATTCCCTATAAGAGCAACAAGTGTTCTTAACCGCCCAGCCAGCTTTCCAGCTCAGATAGTTAAAGTTTCACACTCATCTCAGGTAATAGTTAACTGAGATAACTGATAAGCAGTAAAATTGTGGAAATGAAATTTTCCCCAAAGAAATGCACTTCAAATTATAAAATTCTGTTTTTAGACTGAAGTCCCTATAGCCTTTGAGGACTTCATGGCTTGCTGTGTTATGGCGCAGCGTGGGACCAGGTAAAGTCCTGATCTGACAGTAATCCTGAGCTACCCTTAGGCCCTTTCCCTCCCAAATTCTATTACTCACAAATTAATGTGATGGTATTTATTGGTTATCATCACTTTTTGGCTTTATATTCAAATGTGCAAATTTTATGTAAAAGATCAGAGTAATGGAAGTGAGCTGTTTGTCAAGTTAGGACTTGACTTCAATCTCAGTAGAAAAGTATAGTGACAGAACTTTTTACTGTTTGATTTTTTGTTTTAATTAATTAATTCTTATTTTTTTAAGACAGGGTTTCTCTGTGTAGCTTTGCCTGTCCTAGAACTCGCTCTATTGACAAGACTGACCTCCAACTCAAAGAAATCCCCCTGCCTCTGCCTCCCCAGCATTGGGATTAAAGGCATGTGCCACCACCTCTTGGCAACCCTTTGTTTTAAATTTATATTTTTTGGATTTATTTTCCAAACATATAAATTCAGCAGATTTGGATCCTAAGAATGCAAAAAGACCTTTTCTGTTTGTATCTTTCAAGGCTGTGATGCTGCCCCCCAGGTCTAGGTACTTGTAATTCATCAGGGAAAGATCTTAAGCTTGAGACAGGCATTTAATACCCAACATGGAGCTAGTACAGTCTGTGCAAGAGGATTAGGTGGTGTTCAGCCCTTTCTGCCTCTGAATGAATGTGTGGTAACAGAGAGCATCCTGTATCACTTAGACACTTAGGATATTTTCACAGCCTTCAGGTACCACCCATTGTGAAGTGTGTCATAACAGCCTTCCAAGGTGTCTGGCAGGGTAGTTCTTAAGAACTCCAGGGCACAGCCTGTTGCCTAAAGAAAGAAACAAGGGCTACACAGGAAGGAAGCACTGTGTCTTTTCCATGTCAGCAGGGACCTGCACCTGCACTTGCTTCTGCCATTGTCATGGCGCAGGTTGAAAATAGAAATATTCTACTGGGCTACATCTGGATGCTTGCCATTCAAAAGACAATACTCAGAAGGAGAGAGTCAGCAAGGGATCAGGTTATTTCACTTGGCCCCAAGAAGGTAGAAAGAGAGGTTAAGAGTTACCAAAATTCAGTCTTAGGGAATGGAAGTGTGTTAAAGGGGCCTTACAGGGAAAGACAGTCAGCAGCATGCCGAATGGGCCTTGACCTCTGGTATTCTGTTTAATTAGATATACTGTTTCTTGTGGTTAAAACTTAACTGAAACACAGTGTTAGGGCATAAGGAGGGGTTACAGTCCTATTTTATCTGATGGCAATTACATGTGCTGGGTTCTCAAATTCAGAAGAGTAATCATTTCATATCTTATAGGTAGTTTTTCTTTAGAGATGAGAATTCAGGAATGATTAGGGGTGCAGTCTTTACAAGAAGCAGATAAAGCAAACGGCAAGGGGAGGGTGCATAACCTTGCAGAGATTGCTTACAAGGAGCAGCTACTGTTACAAGCCCCAAATTAAGGGATGGCTCATTATTTCAATGATGCATATCTCCACTATACAAAGATATCGGTCATAGTTTAGATTTTAATGTTATCAGTTTCCCAATAATAATATGCTTCATTATATCTTAAGTTAATAAGTTAAATATTCTTGATAGTCATTTCTCTTTATATATCATGATATTTGAGTATCATAATATCACTGGTAGATATTGAGATGGTATTGCAGCAGTACAGATAAATAAACATACAACTGTATGTGCTGAAACCAAAACTCTTGAGCCTGAGAAATCTCTGAAATAAAAGGGCTATTGAGCTTTCACAGGTAATAGCCAAACAGGACCACATCCTAAGACAGGATTCTGCAACTTCCTGTTGCAAAGCTGGATAGCAGTTGGAAACTGTTCACAGGCCTAGAGCCTTAAACCTAGAGTATCTTAAACTGAAAAATCGAAGGAAGGAAAGCATGACTGTTTATATGAGTCCTGTTCTGGATAGTGTTGAGTTGTGCAAAGTTCAGGAATAGTACATTCTGTGATAAGTAATTGTTACCTTTGAAGTGGTGGGACTAGAAGCAGGACACATGCTGTCTAGAAGTGAATGATAGGAGTTCATGTTTTAACACACAGGACTAAGGCGTAAAGTGTGTGAAGACCAAAGTTTGATCCAAGAACCCACATAAAAGTCATACATGAGGCAGCGCTTGTAATAACCATGTTGGAGAAGAGGCGGCCAGGCATATAGATTCCTGGAGCTCATTGGCCAGACTGCCTAGCTGTGTAGTTTTTTCAGGGATCCCTAGGTCAGGTTGAAACCCTGCTCAAAAGGCTCCCGAGAAAGAACCACTGAGGTTGACTTTGCTCCATGTGTGCATGTGTACACACACAGACACACAGTTTTAACAGATTCACAGATATGAAGAGAAAGAACCACCAAGGTTGACTTTGCTCCATGTGTGCATGTGTACACACACAGATACACAGTTTTAACAAATTCACAAATGTGAAGCAGTTTGTGTTATCATTGAAGCCTAAGCTATCCCATCTTTCCCTCTAAGCTTAGACATCTCAGGATTTGTTTTTTTTTTATCTGTCTCCTCTACTCTTAAAGAGCTTGTATCTTAGGCTGAAATTAGGTTTACTAAGAGGTAAATCAAGTGAAAAATAAAGTTGACCTTAAAAAACATTAAAAACATCTCCTATAATCAGATTGATGACTACCGTAATTGTCATCATAGAACCTTCTTCATCCAGCAACTGATGGAAGCAGATGCAGGGATTCACAGCTAAGCCCTGGGCTGAGCTCCCCAGAGGCCAGTCTAGGAGACTGAGGAGCAATAATATGAGCAAAAAATAATATAATAAAGGGGTCAAGACCATGAAGGTGTTACCCACAGAAAAAGCTTATTTGAACTAATGGAAGCTCATTGACTCTGGGCTGGCAGTGGGGGAACCAGCATAGGACCAAATTAGTCCCTCTGAATGTGGGTGACAGTTGTATGGCTGGGGCAGACTGTGGGGCCACTGGCAGTGAGACCAGGATTTATCCACACTGCTTGAACTGGCTTTTTGGAGCCCATTCTCTTTGGAGGGATACCTTGCTCAGCCTACATATAGTGGGGAGGACCTTAGTCCTGCCTCAAAGTGATGTGCTAAATTTTGTTGACTGCCCCTTGGGAAGCCTTACCCTCTTTGAGGAGTGCGTAGGGGATGGGGGGGAGGTGGAGGGAGTGGCAACTAGGATTGATATGTAAAATGAGAAAATATTGCTTTTTAAAAAATAATTAAAAAAGGAAAAAACCCTCAATCTTTTTATGTCACTCATTCTGAATTATCCAAAAGACCAAACCATTAAAGGTGGGTTTCACATATGGAGTACATAAGGAATATAGTAGGGTAATTTGTTTGTTTTATAGACTGCTCCTGTTGCCTCGTATGAAAAGACATTTTAGTGTCTTTTCCTACTTACCGTAATATGTTTTAAAGTGTTATGATTGTGTTTTAGTGTGTAACATTAGATGCTCTGAGTTTATAGCTTAGCACTGATTAAATATTAATAGGTCTATTAACAACTGCAGGGCTGTGGAATATGCAGTAGTTAATTTTCTTTATTTTCCCCTTTATGATATACAGTGTCAACTAATGTATGCACAGTTCTATAAAATTAAAGTAAAATTGAATTATCTTTTATTAAACTGTTGGGTTTCATTATATTTTTTTAATCTAAGATGTCCTTTTCTAGCCTGGACTCAATACTTAGGCAAAAACTAGGTAGCTATCTCAACATTTGAGTGTGGACACTGATCATCCACCAGTCTAAGGACTCTGCCAGAGACTTCTCCACTATAGAAGGATTCTTTCTGACCACGTAGTCTACCGCTTGCCTTTCAACGCTGATAGTTTGCTGGGACAGCTCTCAGAACTCAGGAAAGTGTCTCCTGGTTTCCTGTAATTAGCATGAAGAATATCACGTAGGGAGAGCAGCATAAAGAGACTCTTAGGTAGAATACGGGGCACAGAGTTTCGGCGGCTGCTCTGGCTGCTCTACCGTCCTGGGAGCACAGCAGTGTGGTTGCCAGTTGGGAAGTGTTGGCTTGTTTTCTTCCCTGATAAGCTTTGATGGTTCAGTTGCTAGAATCCTCCACCCCTCAATTCTAGAGATGGGGTAGGAGTCAATTCAAAGGTTTGGGGAGGGGTTTGGTGTCCACCCCCCACCCTTTAGCTGTCAGTAGATGAACGTCTTCATTTCCTGTTAAAATTCTTTTTGATTCTTAACTGACATAGAAACAAAAATCATATATTGTAAATGAGCTATCATTTCACTACATACATATATTAGGCAATGTTTAAGTTTGGTTAAATAAATCAGTCTACTCAGATGGTAAAACTCTGCATACTTTTAGTGTTTTGAAGCATGCAGTACATCACTGCTCTGCACTATAGTGGCTCACTGGAACCTTTTGCTCACATCTAATTTAACTTAGAACTGCGTCAGTAAAGCATCGGATGCCTGAAAGAAGTTTAGAAAGGATTTATTTTGACTCTTTGTTTGTGTGGCAGGAAAGGGATGTAGAAGGAGTGCCTTGGCACTGGAATAGCAGGGTGTGCAGTGCCTGGTCACATCCCTTTGGTAGTTAGGAGTTACTGAGCTCACACCAGAACCAGACTGAGCTATAAAGACCCCTAAACATTCTTCCTTTAGCCCAATGCTTCCCAACCTTCATAATGCTGCAACCTTTTAATACAGTTCCTTGTGCTGTGGTGACCTCCTACCATAAAATTATTTCATTTCTACTTTGTAATTGTAATTTGCTACTGTTATGAAGTGTAATGTAAATATCTGATAGGCAGAATATCTGTAGTGTCCAATGGGGTTACAACCCACAGGTTGAGACCTGCTGCTTGGCCAGACCCATCTCTTAAAGATTCCAAAGCTCCTAAAATAGTGCCACTAGCTGGAGACAGCTCTTCAAACACCTGAGCCTTTGGGGGACGTTTTCATGCAAACTCCACCTCTGCCAGCCTTCCTTCAATCCCCAGCCTTTGGAAACCGCCATACAGTCTCAGCTTGTGAGGAAACATCTCTTAGATTCTACCACAATCAGGAGGTACTTTTCTTTCTGTACCCACCTTACTTTACTTATTGATCATTAGTTCCAAAGGACTCCAGCTCTATCCAGGTTGTCACAAATGACAGAATTTATTCATGGAAATATTTCATTAGGAATGCATACTACATTTTCTTTCTATATCATCAGGTAAAGGATACTTAGGTTGCTTCAATTTCTTCACTATTGTGAAGCAGTGTTGCATTAACATTGTGAGCACAGATGTCTCTCTTATACTGATTTTGTTTACTTTGGCTATGTAACCAGAACTGAACTGTTAAATCATTTGGTAGCTAAAGTTTTAATATTTTTGGAGTTTCAACTCTGTTTTATAATGTCTGTACTGGTTTACATTTCCACCAGCAGTGTGTAAGGGTTCCCTTTCTTTACACCACACCCTTCACACCCGGGCCCCTCACCTTTTCCTGAGTAGTCATCCCCATTCATAGCCAGCTCTGTTTAATACTTGTATCCCCATGATAACTAGTATTGAGAATTTTTTCATTTACTTATTGCTGACTTGTGTATATTGTTTCAAGAAATACCTATTTAGGTCTTTTTTTATTTGCTTCGGAGTTCCATATGTGTTGCGGATATCAATCCTCTGTCATATATGTAGATTGAGAATATTCTAAGTCTTTGTAAGTTTCCCACTTTGTAAGTTGTAGTTAAAATCTGTATTTGCTTCACTAGAAAATTTGTTGTTTTATACTGATAAGATTTAACTATACAATAAAAAAGATCCAGTTAAATATATAATGTGTTTCTTTCTGAAATCCACATAGTGCTGCAATAGAGAGGTTAAAAGGGCACATGTGTGTGTGTGTGTGTTGGGGCTGGGGGAGGTTGTTACATGTACCATATGCAATTGTATAATAATTCTCTAAGATAAATTTTTAAGCACCATTTATTTGAAAAATCTTTCTATTCATATAATCTATGATTATAATAGATATTTTAATATTTGATTAGTTTGTAGTATATTAAATTGAAAGAAAAAAATTAACATTATTAAAAGTTTCCTTTTTTGTTACATTCTCTTAGTCCAGTATTTTAAGCAGTATTGAGAAAATTCTTACAGGCATCAATTCAAGTTTCTTTTGTGGTTCTCCTAGATGTAATAAAGGAACAGAATCGAGAGCTGCGAGGCACGCAGAGGGCTATAATCAGAGATCGAGCAGCCTTAGAGAAGCAAGAGAAACAGCTGGTGAGTAGAACATTGAATTTCAGGAAAATTCTAAAATAAATTTGGAAAGTAGTATTGAATAATAATCTAACTCAGAAAAGGCCATGAACAAGAGGTAAGTGATTTACTTGTAAGAAACAGTGTTTCATCCTTCACTGAATTTTCTGCCTTTGTTATTGTGTCATTTGTTGGTTTCTATCAAAATTCTGTTTTCTGTTGATAGAATCAAATTATTTCATTTTGTGAAAATTATGAGTGTCTAGAAATAAATATTTCTTAAAACATATCTCCTTTCTTGATTAACATTAAAAATAAAAATAGTCATGGAAAATAAGAGTAATAAAAAATATCATATCACATAGTTGTCTTACATGGTCTTTTAGGGATGATTGTTCCATGACAGTTTATTTTTAATTAGATGGATATGGCTCATCTTAGAATTTCCTTTATGCTATATTTTTAAATGCATGTTGCCCCTGCTCTTAAAGTTTTATTGAGATATGAGACATTCAATAAATTGTACATATTTAAGTATACCATTGGTACTTTGTTTTAAGTATATTATATAAGTATATATTACTCTAGAGAAAACTATAACACAGGCATTGTTCCCGCAAACTCCTGATGCCTTACGAAATCCCTCCTATCCATCCTCACTGTCTCCCTCCATTCAGTGAGAATAGTACAGGGGTCTCTCAATTTGTTTGTTTTTTTAAATTGTATAAAAGTAAAATCAAAACAAACATTTTTCTGTTTCTTTAAGTACAATTAATTTTGAGGTTAATTATTGCGTCCACATATATCATAGATATCATTCTGTTGTATGCATGTTTCCTAATTTTTCTGTTTGCTACTCAAGAGGACAAATGAGGTTTTCAGATTTTTCAGTAAGTGAAGTTTCTGTATGTATACAAATAAATTTTTGTATGTTTTTATTTCTTCTAGTTAACTACTGAAAGTGGGTTGCATATTTAACCTTATATTAGAAAGTGCTAAACAGTTTGCAAAGCGTCTGTAATATTTTCTCTCTGCATTGACAGTGGATGCATTACAGCTCTTCCAACAGCTAGAATGCAGTCAGTTTGAACCATCCTGTGGAGGGAGTAGATGGTGACCCTAAATTGAATCTCCCTAGTCATTAGTGGTGCTGGTCTTCTATTTTAATGAGTCTAATTCCCATTTACAGATATTCTTTGCCAAAATGCCTGATTTTACTCACGTTCCATCATCAATTAGTTTTTAAAGTTTTATTTTTTAAATTTTGTGTGCACGCACGTGTGTGTGTGTGTGTGTGTGTGTGTGTGTGTGTGTGTGTGTGCAGGTACAGCTCACCATCTACTGTGAGGTCAGAAGAGACTGGTATTATTTTGTAGGTAGAGCTACAACAGTTGTGATTCTACACACACACACACACACACACACACACACACACACACAGATGCTGGGAACCAACCAANTCATCAATTAGTTTTTAAAGTTTTATTTTTTAAATTTTGTGTGCACGCACGTGTGTGTGTGTGTGTGTGTGTGTGTGTGTGTGTGTGTGTGTGCAGGTACAGCTCACCATCTACTGTGAGGTCAGAAGAGACTGGTATTATTTTGTAGGTAGAGCTACAACAGTTGTGATTCTACACACACACACACACACACACACACACACACACACACAGATGCTGGGAACCAACCAATCATGTAGTGGGAACCAAGTGCCAGCAAGAGCTCATAGCTTCTGAGTCATCTCTCTTGCCCTTACCGCCATTCTTGATTATTTTATCATAATAGCTGTTGTGCTTGGGTACAAGTGCCTCATTAGGAACATGTTTAGAAGATGTGTTCTTAACCTTTTCTTTTATTTTCCTAAATGTCTTTTGATAAACAAAAGTTATTATGATGAAGACAACTACAATTTTCTCCTGTGGCTAATACAATGAATTAAATTTTTGCCTAGCAAAACTCAATAGTAATTTCTCTTACGTTTTCTTCTAGATCACTTGAAAAATAACCATTGCATTTTTTTCTTTTTTTCTCTTCTTTTCTTTTCCGTGAGAGCCTGGTTTCTCTGTGGCGCTAGATAGAGGGGTACTTTGTTTACTTGGAGATCTGTAGCCCACGTATCACCTTGCCTTGCCTTATCTGTGGTGAGACAGATTTCAAGTGTGAGCTCTTCCTGCACTCTGCTGTGCTGAGAGGACTGCGCTCAAGCCCAGGGCTGTGCTGCTGTTGTTACTGTTTGTACTCCTATTTCATAGGACACTTAAAGTTAGAAAAAGCCTCATCATTCACCTGGATGCTTCCTTCTTCTCAGAATCCTTTAGGGTATTTGACGTATTTCATATTTACATGGGAACTTTAAAACAAACCTGTCACTTGTACAGAGATGACTAGATTGATTGGAGTTACATTAAATGTGTAAATTATTGGAAAGAATTAACATTTAGCAATAAGTTTTAATGTCCTCGTGTTTTTTATATATTTCTCTCTACTGGGATACATAGAGATGTGCCAAGTTTTTTATTTGTATCTGAATCCTACAAGCTTCCTCAGCTTATTTATTCTTGTAGCCGTTTGTACATGTTAAGAGATTCCTATGTGAAGAGATCACAAGGAAGGGAAGCTTTATGTCTTCATTTCCTGTCTTGGAACCTTTTTTATAGTATACTTTTATGAATTCTCTGACAGTTTCTTACAGTGTAGTTTGATTGTCTTCTTTGCACATTTGTCTCCTAACTCCTCCCAGATTGCCCCTGCTTCAACCTCATGTCCCCTAGTAACCTACTTGTTGCATACTGTTGAGGTGTTTGATGATATCTCATACTACCCACCTCCATCCCCTCAAGAGCTGAATCTGCTCTGTCTGCATCCACACTGTACACTGCCCACCCGCTGCCCACTGGTTATCAGATGAGTCATTGCAGTGCTTGTCACTAACTATTCCTTACTTCACTTTCAAATAGTCCCACAATGTTAGTGACAATGCTGAGTGTTCAGGCACGGCAGAGGAAAGCTATCATTCCTTTCCTTAAAAGGAAGGCAGACACTTCTCTCTCTCTCTCTCTCTCTCTCTCTCTCTCT